>JABFQD010000133.1:0-37359 GCA_022817045.1 Psix sp. ZL-2020
ATATGAACGTTACTTCTTTTATATTAACTATTCTATTAAACTTATGAATATATAAAATTAACAAAAATTGGAAATTACGTGCTGTAAAAGCAAGCAATAAAAAGTCTTAATCACAAATGCGTGAAATATTCGTATTCTCAAGACAATCTTATTTTAATAGAAAGATTCTTTAATAACTAAATTTTTTCTATTGTGTATTTAAGTACATAACAATGATTTACCAATAGACGTTTCGGATTTTATAAAGAATTAATTTTACTGGAGAAAATGCATCCGGAAATAGTGAAATTAGCAACTAAATGTGTTTCGAAAGAAATAATAAAATTGCCAGCAGATTTTTTTCAGCATGAACGTCATTTTATGGCCTGCTATAGTTAAGTCGACTTTTGAATTATGATTTAATGAAGTTAATGTTAGTTTTAATTCGGTAATTGCTGAAAAATAAATAAAATTAAATAATTTATCTTTATATGAAGTTCATACATTTTAAAATATTACAAGAAATCAAACACGTATTGTTTCTATTATCAGGCGAAATAGAAAATTCGGTTGTATGATGAGCCATTATACTATTCCTGTCTCTCCAATTTCCTATATCGATGCAACAATGTTTTTTGCGACAATTCCAAAAATTGCGCGACATGACCACAAATAAATTTTGCTTCTGATTTTTAATCAAATAATGCTAAAATCTTCATATTCCGACCATTCTATGCATAAACGCTCGTAACTGCGGTGCCTAAAACTTTTTACGTATTATTATTTGAAGCAACATTAACATTTGAATTTTCCAATCGATTGCTATTATCTTTATTTTAATTTCGATTCGAATTTAATGTACTAATTTGCGAAGTTTGTTTCATTTGTTGTTTATTTGTGAAGTAATGATGGATAAACAAATGAGTTTTCACACCGCATTTGTTACATCTTTTGTGTAACTTGCATTTATCAACATAGTGATTAGATTGTAAGCAATTTAAACGCTACTGCTTTGATTTTATTAATTTAATTCGATCGTCAACTGACACCGTTTTAAATTCAAAACAACTTAATTAATTAGAATTGTTCATTTTTGAAAATGCGCATAATTGATTATCGACAATCGTGTTATTCGTTTTAATGTCTACGTTGTGAACGTTAAAATCTAATTGGATTTTTCATTTAGTTTTGAAACAGAAAACTGTCTTATCAATGATGTATTGACTAAAAATGGATTTTTAATATTATCAGTGAAATAATTCAGACCATCAGTTAGAGCGCTTAAAACATTTTTAGCAGATTTTAGTAAAACAAGATTATTATGATAAATTTGGTTAATATTCGGAACATTTTTCCACAAGTCCGATAAGATTAGACTCTTATTCTAATAAAAATTATACAGTACTTTTTAAGCAATAGCATAATTTTCTGAAAAAAATAATAAAGCGACTTAATAACCGAACTAGTTTCCGCATAAAATGGAGATTTGAAATAGTGGAATTTCTGGATTCCAGTTACTTCCTAGTTGTCATAAATTATTGACTTATAAGTATTATAAAAGTCAATTCAATTTATGCAATCCATGTTAAATATCAGCAAATCTAAAATAGGAAGACGAACATGCTATAATGTGGAGGAATTTAAGAAAAATTCGAAAATATGTTATTAAGAGTTTCACAAAACATAGTTTCAGTGTTCAGCTTTTCAATGTCGCATTCATTCAAGAGACAATTCTTCTCATACCTATTCATGATTTTGGTAAACATATCCGATTTGAAATAATTGAGAGACGCTATTCGCGAATCAGTTGCAAGCACTTCGATTTGAATGTTTCTCCCCAAGTTCGCAAGAAATTTTCTGAGTGCGTTTTGAACGAGTTTGCAAAAAAAATCCTGTAATTATTTAGCTGATTCATTCGATAATTATAAAAATATAATAATAATCAAAATAATTATATAAATTCAACCAAAAATTCGGATCGAGGGACCAAAAATATTGTGTACAAGGAATAAAAATATCGCTAATTGATTTTCATTAAAAATTTGTCTTTTTTTCCGGCTAATTTCTGATACTAAAAATTAGTAATCACACAACTAAAATAATATTAAATGACCATTTTTTAATTTCAATATCATTATTTAAGAAAATTCATTTTATTATATAAAAGTTTGTCAAGTAATTTATAAATTAATCGATTACCTTAATTCGAATATAATATACGAGTTATGATTCTTAATTTCTTGATCGAAAAATGACAATTGTATTCAAAACGGTTTACTTTCCATTAACGTATTTGTTAATGGAAAGTTGTTAAAACTCATCATTCTAAATATATTGATAAATTTTTGGCAATTTACTTTTTAAGTCCGGCTGGGATCACGGCGCTGAATTACCGCAGGAATCAATTTGAATGATCTTGATTATTAGCAAAATTGAGCTATGCCAAATTTGATTTCATGTAGTGTTTGCAATCAGAAAGACATTCTGATTATAAAAATAAGGTTCTGTTCATAAATTTGATGATGTTTGGAACGTTTTTTGTTCCGTGTAATTAGGATTGAACCACTCAATGAAATTAAAACTTGCCTATTCGAACAATAAAAAATTTAGTTTACGAGATAAATCCTTCATTTTGGACTTATTCTCGATTATTTGAATTTTTGAACTTGTCGTAGGTCAGAAATTAGCGTAAATAGAATGAAGTAAAATGAATTTTAGCTGTTTAAAATGTCAGCTGCTTAAATTAAGGTCACATTTTTTACAGTATTATAAAACTAGTTTAGCCTTTATTGAAATAAAGTATGAATGAAAAAACAAAACTCAGGTGTTAGATATTTTTTAAAATATTTTTAATGATTTTAAGTTTGCATTATTAGTTTCATATTATACTTCAACTGAAGAATAAACAATCAGATGTTATAAAATAGTTTTTCATCTTGGAATGACAAACATAAGTAAGAAATAACAATAGTATAATTTCTCATGAAATATAACTTTCATATTTGTTGTAGATTTTAATATTGACATGGTTATAAAATCATTATTAAATGATATAGTTACAAAATTGTTACAAAATTTCGTGGTAAACTCTGTACACGCGTTTACACAATTAAAAGTTTTAAATGAGATTTTTTATTTAGAATCGATAGTTGAAATAACTATTACATGATAACGTTCTTAAAGATTCTGAGACGGAGGCTTTACGCTTCAGTATCAACCATTAAGACTTCATGGAACTTTATAACAATACGATTTTTGAAAATAAAATTTATTTTGACTTCGAAGTTTTTGCATTGTTCTATGTTTATCTAATAGCTATTTTTTATTCAATATCTAGGAAGTTTTGGATTTCATTTGGCTGCGCGACCACAATAATGAAGCAATTTTATTACTTCAATCATTAATGGCCACTTTCGTTCCTTTTTTTCAGAGTATTAACGACTACCGTAGAAGTACACCTAAATACATCGACTACAAGCAAGAATCCATTATAATTTGGTGTTTAAATAATTAGCTCAAATAGTAGCTTTTTGTAATTATTTAAAATATATCAAAATAAACGTTAAGTAGATCAAAATGTAATACATATGACAAATCTGATAGCAGTTTAAGACGATAAATATTTGCATCTATCCGAAAAATAACGTGGAGCTTAAGCTGTATCTTCTGCATAAAAAGTAGCTTACCAATCATAACTCGTGCAGGTACAGCATTCCATTCAAGCCAAAAAGTTATAAATGAGCTGGTCACAAGAATAATCCCAGGGATAAAGACAGTTGTGAAGTAAAAAGCTCGATCTCGCGTGAAAATCAAGTCTACTTTTAGACAGCTGTAGTTACCTAAAAATGGGTATCATTTTCAATCAACAAAAGATGTTCGCAAAATACGTTTTTTATTTTATGTATACAGTACATCAAATGATAAATCATTCTGACTAACATTGAGTGATAAGAAATAGTACATTTACTATTACAAGGTCTCTGAAGTATATTTCAATGTACTTTATTAAGGAGAGGTAACACTTTTGAGGCCGGAAAAAGGCCTTTCCGAGATTTTGTTGGTATAAGAAAGTAAATAATTTGCAACCTCTTTAAATGGTATTATTTATATCTTTATCTATATTTTCAATTTTTGTGAAGTACTTTTGATTGTAATTATGACCCTTACAGCATCCCAACCATGACCATGTCCAAAAACACCCGTACTACGTTGAACAGTTGGAGCTTTCAATTCCTATGTTAGGTTAAATTTTTTTACCTGTTTAACAGATTCCAGCTTAGTGGCCATCGCACCAAATTTTTGAATAATGCGTTTTTTGCAAAGTTATATCCATTTATAAAAAAAACTGGAAAACGTGAAAAAATTTCATCATGTCCTTTTGTCGCAAAAATTGAAAAAAAAAAAAATAAATACCAAAATTGTGCCTCAAAATAGTACTTGAAAGCTGATATTACAGTTAAAAAACATGACTTTGAGAAAAACCCATTTATATATTGCATTTTCTAATATAATACATGGTATTTCATATAATAAAATACTTTATTATTAACTTTCTGCAGTAAGTTATGCTTTTATATTCAAAACGCTGGTTCCACAGAGCTCCAACAGTACATTTTAGTAAAAACATTGTGTTACTTCCCCTTGAATAAATGTTCTTTGTGATCCAATATATAATGTATACTGAGTGCGCAAAAAAGCCACCTAGCCGAGGTTGAAATTTTACTTTCTTTTAATCACTCGTATCTTCCGTAATTTTTATCGAAACCCGTTATTTTTTACCAAATTAAACAGCCTGTAAACAAAAAAAATGTTTTTTCACAATTGTTGCTAACTTTGAACGTATACAGGGAAAAAATTGCCTTCACAAACCCATTTTTGATCACTTTTTTATAACATTCTGAAAGAGGAGATTTTTAGCTTTAATTTAGTAAAAAAATCATTTTCGATAAAAACTATGAAATATACGGACATTTTGAAAATGGCAAAATTTCGACCTCGGCTAGGTGGCTTATTTTAGCGCAGTGTATATTTTATACCTCAGAACTAGTGCACAGTTATTAAAGGTTCAATAATATCGAGAAAGTATGTCCTATATAATTTATATATATATGATATTTTTTGTATATATATGTATATACAGCGTGAATTTGATGTCACAAGACGGTTGAATGTCTTAAAAAAGAGCCCCGCCAAAACCTTATGGAAATTGGCCCTCGGTGAAAATGTTTGCAATTTTAGTATGCTGTTGTTGAGACTGTGTATGAAAATTTAATTCTTCAGCTTACTACTGGTCGAGATGCCTTTTTGCGACTACTTACACCTATTTGAAACGTTTGTTTCTACTTTTTCTTTCTCTCCGCGTTCGCGCCTTTCTTTTGTTTCACCGATTTTATTTTTTACTTTAATTTTTAAATAAATTTCTTTTAAGTTCGAGTGAAAACTGTGTACGTTTTTTTCGTTCACGCAAAAATATACCAACATAAAAATACCACATCATAAACCAACAGTTTATGGGCCCATATCATAACGAAAAGAAAACACCACAGGCCGCGTGATGACCTAACCTTACTTTTTCGCGCAACAAACAAACAAAATCGGATTTACTGATGAACAATGTCCACTTCTCCCTGTGGACGACAATTTCGGTGATCCTCGACGGAAACTAGCCTACAAAAAGGACAACTAAACTCGGACCATCAAGGCGCATGCTAACATAATCAACTCCACTCGCCTCGAGACTCTTACCTGAGGTAATTATGACACCTGAAAAATGTAGGCTAAGGCTCTCTTAATCAAGAATGATTTGTGGGTATGTTAGCATCGAGAAACCAAGGTCCGAACTCGCATAAGCTGACTCCACGGCAGTAGCCGTACAAGCAGCTTAACAAGGCAGGTCAGATTTAATACTATCAATAAGCCCCTCTGAACTCAAATAGGTTCAAGAGTGCCAGAGGTCGAAGGATATTTAGGAGGCTCGATAGTATTTTTGCCTCGGAAGGACCTACTTACAAGGCTACCCTTCTCAAGCAGCTGTCTCAACAAAAGATGAGCGATGGAGATGACGTCCGAGAACACCTAAACACCTTTTCCGATGCAGTTAACAAATTATAGTCCATAGACATAGAGATCAATGGGGACCTGATCTCAATCATGCTACTTTATAGTTTCCCAGACTTCTCCGAGAACTTCCAGACCGCCATCGAAACCAGGGACGCGCTTTTAACTACTGAATCACTTTCAATAAAAATCCTCGATAAAACGAATCGAGGAAACAAAAACAAACGGCCAACAGCAACGGCATTTTCTTCGATAAGCATCAGCAATCCGGACAGAAACCCAAGGAGTCAGGTAACTCACGCAATGATAACAAACCCGCACAATCTGGCACCAGGAATAAGTTGCGATGCAATCAATGCAAAATTAAGGGCCGCATCATCGTCGAATGACGTAAAAAGAAGAAAGCCGACGCTGAAAAAGACAGCATGATCTCTTCTACGGGCGAACTTTACTTTGCCGATGGCTACAGCTCGGAACACGTCGTCGAGTCACAGACCACAGAGATAGTACTTGGACAGTGGAGCGACATCCCACTTGTGTAATGACACGTCACTCTTCGTCAGCGCTTAAAAAGTTCATTTCGGACTGCGTTTAGCCAGCAGAGCAACGACAGCGATAAACGCCAGTGGCAACGTCCAGATCTCTACCCAGGTAGGTGAAAACGAAAAGTCGATCACGTTGCAAGATAACTATCTTGTTCCAGATCTTAGGGCGAATTTGCATTCCGTTGCTAAACTGGTGGATAGATGAAACAGGGTCGTCTTCAACCGGAAGGGTTGAACGACTAGGACAACATTTGACTATAGCTCATCGAAAGGGAAACCTCTTCTTTGTAAACTAAGATCATCAACGACCTCACACCGCCCAAGCGAACTTCACAGTTATTAAGTGACATCAATGCCTCGGCCACTTTAACTACGCCGCCATCAACGAGTTGATGAACACCGGCTACATTTTAGACCGAGGTATTGACGTCGATATCTTCCTTCGTATGAGACATGCATCTTAGGAAAATTGACTCGCTTACCTTTCCCCAAACGGACGGATTCAGCAACTTGGCCTCTCGAGATTGTCTATTTCGACCTTTGCGGAAAGATACGTTCCGCATCTCAACGAAGAGCCCAATTCTTCATTACCTTTACCGATGGATTCATCCGATGGACGAACGTGAATTTCCTCCGCAGCAAAGATCAAGTTCTCGATGTCTTCTTGGAATACGATACCGAGATCAAGAACCTGACTGGTTGCAACATCAAGTTCTTGCAATACAACAATGGAATCAAATATTGCAATAATTGTATGGACGCCATTCTTAAGAGTTTTGAGATTCAGAGACGACTGATTTGTACACAAACGCCACAGCACAATTGTGCCGCCGAGAGCAAAAATAGAACCTTGGAAGAAATGGCCCGATGTATGATTATGCAATTTGGCTTGCCTCTATCTTTTTAGGTTGAAGCCATCGCCACTGTAAATCACATGAGGAACAGGTGTCCAACCAGGAGTCTTGATAATGGAACCCCATACGAAAAGCTTTACAGCTGACGAACCAACCTGCAATACCCCAGGCCTTTTAGATGTAAGGTAATTGTTTTGAACAGACGATCCAGAAAAGGAATATTCGACGCCAGAACCATCGTAGAAAAACTCGTCGGATACTCCGAAGATTCGATGGCCTTCCGTGTCTGGATTCCGAGTGAACACGAAGTTCGAATTATTCGAGAAGTCAGGTTTATCGAGGAAATTAGTCCATCCACCAGCAGATCATCCGACATCATCGATGAGAAACCCTCGTCAGGACCGACTTGACTGCTCGAACTCGACAACCCTGAGAACGTTGCGGACATTGGGCATGACCCACTGGTAACCAATGATTAAAAGTGCGTTGATCCACCTTCTGATATAGACATCACGGTCGACAACAAACCCCTGTTGAAACGAGGATCGAGGCGATTCAGCAACGTCGAAACAGGCAAACCAGGCAGACCAACGAAGAAGGACCACTACGCCGATCCACTGAGTCCCAAGACTTGGACGACGAGGAACTAGAACCATTCTACGGATACGATTCAACTAACTGTTTCGGTAGTGATAAAACAAACTGCATCACGATGTGCTCCTTGGACGACCTCAAATAGCCTTATGCCGAATTGGCCATGTCCTGCTCCAAAATTCCTTTCTTCGATGTGATTTCTGGTCCCGAACGAGTCGAGTGGATGCAATCCATCAACATAGAAATCCGCAGTCTACTCGAGAACGACGCTTGGAAAGTGGTTGACAGACCACCAAATCAAAAAATCATCGGCTCCAGGATCGTCTTCTGCAACAAATACAAGAGTGACGGCACCTTGGAACGTCGCAATGCAAGGATCTTCGCGAAAGGATTCAGTTAAATTCCAGAGATTGACTACCATGATTCTTACTTACTTGTCGCACAACTGAGTTCAATTAGAATTTGCTAGCCTTCGCCAGCAACCATCTTTAAGTTGAGGTGAAGACTCTCTCATGAGAGAAAAAGTATCCAGGATGTTGACCAAATTCTTCAAGTGTGCCAACTTATTAACGCTATCCTCGAACTGAAACAAGCCGGTCGGCAATGATATTTCAAACTGTCCGCTGTGATGAAAAAGGTCGGTTACATACCTACTCACTCGGACCTTTGCCTTTTTGTAGACCCAGAACAAGCAAAATTTCGTCCTGATTTACGTCGATGATTTGATCGTCATCACCAAGGACCAGCATCGAGAAAAAGCATAGACATCCTCTCCAAAAACTTCAAAATTAAGAATCTTGGTCAGACCAACTATAGTGTCGGCATCCAGACCAAAGATCAAGGGAGAGTATCCAAATCTCCCAAGCGAACGACACCCGAGAAATCCTGGCTTGATTCAAGTTGGCAGACGGCAATCCTACATCTACACCTCTCGCTGGCAGAGTTAACCATCATCACCCGCCATTCGACCCTTATGACTGGAATTATGACCCTACCGGGAACTCATCGGTGCACTAATGTACATAGCTGTCGCAACTCGACCAAATATCGCCAACGCAGTTAGTGTACTCAGCCATTTCAACGACAGACATTCCATTCCATTCGTGTACTGCGATACCTTCGCAGTACACGAAGGTATCGTGTTTGCTAAACTCAACTTTCGGAGTTTCGTCGACGCAGACTCGGCGAACTGCACCAAGGATAGCAGGTCCTACACGGTCCTACATTGTTTTCTGCTCTCCGCGGCAGTCATGACTTTCTCTCTGCGTTCGCGCCTTTCTTTTGGTCACCCGAATTTTGTATCTTAATGTTTAAATAAATTCCTTTCTAGTTCGAGTGAAAAGTGTGTTCGTTTCTTTCGTTTATGCGATTCCACATCATAAACCAATACCAAGCTTATCAAAAGTCATCATGGGCACAAACCTTGAATCAATGAGAATTTTGATTTACAGCTCTTTCGAGTAAAAAATTTGAGATTTGAAAATAAGAATTATCATAATAATTAGATCATTATGCCTGAAAAGCTTGTCACATTTGATTACAATACATATATTTATTTTAGTTATTTCTAAAAATATTAATCAAACAAAAGTTTTTGTATTTCAGCGTAAAGGGACCTCCCAATAAGTTTAAATATGTTATAGACAGGCCGTTATTTCACATAAAGTCGTGAACTTTTTTAACCGTGAGTCCCTTCGCCTCTCATGTCAGGGCGCTTTATTACTGTAAGTGCCTTACCTCTCACATCAGAGTGCTTTATTACCGTGAGATCTTTTGCTTTTCATTTCACTTCTCTACTTGGATGTCAATTTTTTGTTTACTTTTGATATTCACTGCAAGTATCCTGTCATGTATGTGAATATGTCAATAACTCCACGATTATCAAGTTTAACTTCTCAATAGTTTATCTTGAAATAGCTTCTGAGCTAAAATTTGCACATATTCTATAACAGCAGCTGGAGGACAATGTGCGTTCTCAGCATGTCTCGCAAAACCTAAGTATCACAATACACTTGATACATGAGCATATGAGCCAAGGATCTTTGATTTAGTTTTACAAGTACAACTATAATCATTTACAAAATTTCGGAGAAGTTCTGGCCCTTGCTAAAAATCATTAATATGATTATAACATGAAAATCTCGTATTTAGTAGTATTGCAATAATGGGAATAGATTCTTATTCTTAAGAATGTTGGTTTCAAGATGTTATAATCAAGCTGATATTTTTTTCCTTGTCATATTTGAATTTATTTTAAATATATGACGAGCTTAAACGCACTTGATAAGTTCCGAATGTAAGATTTCATATGTAATTTATAAAAGCTGTGGAAACACAGGCAATTGCCCAAGCACGTCCATTGTACATTTCTTCTACAAAGACTAACATTCTTCGTGCAAATTGTTTATCAGCATCTCTCTTATCGGGAATTGGGAAACATTTATTAATAATGGTATCAACAATCAAATAAAAATCTCTCAGGTGGTCTATACGGGGCATATGAATGAAATTAAAAGTCCTTTTAAATTGCCATTCCGAATTTTAATCATCCACCGAGTTTTTGTGACCAGTCAAGATTCATTAGCTTCTTCAGTGTTGAATACACCACTTGAGCCGGTAAACAGTCGTTTCGTTGGTGACAAATAACATGGTATTTTAAAAATGCTTCCAAGATTTCGTAATTAAGCTTGTGCATCATTATACCCACGATAAACTACGAATATATTACTTTCTGTGAACCATTAACATTATTTTCAAATATGTTGATCTGCTACGAAGCATAATTATTTCTGGAATCTAGCAAATACAGTTTTTGTACAGCAAGAATATAACCGTTTCAGGCTACAATTGAAGCAGTGGCCTAGCAGTGCACAAGATGTAGTATGTTTATTAATATATGAATATGTACTATCAATACAAGCAATAGCCTTTCGTTCAGCTGTATTTGGGTTGTATAAATCGTTACCTATGATTTATTAGTATAATATATCATTTTAATTCTTGTAGTATAGTTTCTTTTACTTAGTATTACTTTACTCCATTGTAAAAGGGTAGTGGATTCACAGTGATGAATCACCTTCTGAATGAGAAGCAACCTCACGGGAAAAAAAACCTATTTAATACATTTTTAGGACTTATAGGAAGGTCATTTTATATTCTGATATAGAAATATAATGATTCGAGGTTTGTGTCTATAATGGCTTTTGTTTAGCTTGGTGACAGCAACAACGTACTAAAATGTTTGACAATTTGACCGAGGGTAAATTTCTATAAAACTTGTGCGGGGTCTTTTATGTAAAGTCAAGAAAACAATGAAACAAGTATCTAATATATTTTGAAAATCTTTTCAATGATACTGAATTTCAGTTTTGATATTTGAATTCTAACTATACGTAAGTAAGTTGAAATAGAATATTTTATTCCAAACTTAAATGGCAAAATGTTTGACATTGAACGTATTTTAATAAGTCATATTATAAACGATAAAAAAACAATAATTTTGACTCACCTCGCCAACTTGCTTTGATCGGACAAGGAATTGTCTGATTTTGTATAAGATATGCATTCAATGTTGTTAGACTCGGACTTTTTCTTAATGTATCTTCATCGTTCTTCCAGACATATCTTATCGCTGTTTGTTCATACGATACTGAAACAAAGAATCATTTGAAAACATGATTACACATTAACATATTGATTATTTATAAAAATTTTTTAACAGATGTAAAATTTATTCTAGCATTTTTCATAGAATTAAAACGTATCGAAAAAGTGTAAAATTATTTCTTATGCATAATATACACATTTAATTTTCCTGATTTGTATCATATTCGAATGATAATATTTTAAATTTGGAAAAATGATCCAATCATTTTTCGTAATTGTTCAGTATGACTATATTATTTTACCATAATTGTAATTAGTTTAAATGGGAATAAATATACAAAAAATTTTCACAATTTTCACAGTTGAAAAACTGAGTCAAAACACAGAATGAAACGTTTACATTTTCTGAGAATTGCTTTTAATGCAATATAAAAGTTCTGTAAATTGTATTTTACTTCAAGAAGCTTATTGTCAATTGCCAGTACACTAAACTAGCACAGTGTATTCTTTATCGATGGTTAAGTTTCAGTTAATTATAATACAAAAAAACTTATATTATCATCGCAACTAATTTTTCTATTTACCATTTCTGTATTCCATTTAATATAGAGTGTAAAAGTATTTTTATTATAAAGAAGTTATTGTAAACCAACGACAAGGATCAGATTTGCGACACACAAAATGAATTTGACAATAAAAAAATTGATTTTCATTAAGAATTCTTTCGAAACTTAAGCATTACTATGAAAAAACTTAATTTGCTAATGTTGCCATAAAAAATTGCGCTACATTTAAGGGATCAAAGTGATGTAAATTGATGGAAGACAACACGTTTCATCATATGATACACGAAACGTGTCCTTAATTTAACTCTCCTTCTGCATATCTATCCAGTATATAATGATTTTGAATTTTATATGGAATATTGATTTAATTATATTGAGTCTCTAGGGATTAATTAGTTTTCATATCATTAGTTTTAAATAAATGTGATGCATATTGAAATTATTGAGTATGGCTAACATCGATAGATAATGTTGATTCCTCTTATCTAATTTTAGTTAAACTGCAATTGCCGGACAAAATGAAAGCTAGTTACGAGCTCTGCAATATATATCGACAGTAGCACCAACTACGCCAACTGAAAATTCCATTTCAAATAAATTATTACTATTTATTCAATTCCGTTAGTTTTGTTTATTTTCTTTTTAAATTCTAATAGTTTTATTAATTTTTATTATTTTATTTATTCATTTCTATATTTTTATTTAGTTTCTATTAATTATGTTTTGCAATTAAATTTTCTTCCTAAAATAATAGTGTGTTAGCAATTATTTGCCGCAGCCAGCGTCAGTTTTGTCCGCTTTACCATTTTTCTTTTTAATAAATTAAATCACTTATTACATCAATTCAATGGTTATTTTTTTCCATGTAAACCTAGTGAGAATCATTCAATTGGAATATACCGCCTTTTCGTTGTATACTTTCATTTTCAGTGGCAATGGATTTGTGATACTTTGCCAATTATGAACTTAATAACATATCGCAAAGATGGCCCGTTGAAATGCATGTACAAGATTGATATTGAATTTTATATTATATTAGAAATATACTCTGCATGTACTTAAAAATATATATTGAAACCTGTAATCATTAAATAAATTAAAGTTTTTAATAACAATGTAAGACATTACTTCTACACAGAAGTAGAAGATAAGCATGCATTGTGTACATAACATTAAATTTTATAAAATATAATTTAAAATAATTAGGAGATGATTAGTTTTATTTATCGGAATTGATATAAGGGTTACTGGATATGAAATAATTTATTGAATTTTGAAAAGTTTGATGCTAAAATAATATTTTCATAAAAGTGATCTAAAACTTCATTCAACACACTGGGGTGTTTTACACCCCGCGCAACTTTCATTTGTTTCGTACTCCATTTTGCACTTAAACTGACAAGAGCACTCATCAAAACTTATTTAAGTGGCTTTAACGGTGATTGATGTAACATTATTGGCAGAGGAAATTTTTATTTTTACAGTGAAAATATAATTTTAAACGAGGCTGGGTTTTTTAGACACCCTGGTGTGCGGAGTAAGTATGCAGAAAAGAGTTGATAATGATATACTTCATTGAAAATAACCGATACACTGTCATATTCCAATACCGCTCACAAGTGTAATAAGCATTGCAACTTTAATTCACAAATTTTTAAATTAAAAATTCGTTTTTACACGATGATATTTTAATCTTTTGCTTAAATATATTTATCATATATTTATCAGTATAAATTTCAATTTTTGATTATTATATATTACTGCATATGATATGATATGAGTTCGTTCACATAAAATTAATATTGTAAGCAATGGCAGACTAACAAAAGTAAAATAAAAAATCTTATCCAATTATATAACCATTTGTGCTTGTCCCATATAATATTTTTTCGAAATTTTTTTTAAAGTTCTAAATTCAATTGGATTTGTCACATACCAATGGGGTTAATGAATTCTCATTCTCATACTTCGATAACTCATTTTTCAGTTCACTTAATACAATAAAATTAAAGAAAATTATTAAGTTGACTCTGATTACCATGTTTTAATAGTCAGACATTCTCATTTCTTGAAGAGAAGTGGAATGTTAAAGCAAATGTCGTTCGTAGTGATCGGAAATTGTAATCCAACTTATTTAAAGTTTCTATTCTATGATTTACTGCTGTTACGCAGGAGATTACTATTAAATGGTTGGCATTTATAAATGAAAGAAAGGTATGTTAAAAAACATGTTTGATTGATATATTTTTGTTGCACACTAAGTTTAAATGCCCTTATTAAGAGCTATTTATTTATACTATCTTACAATGTTATTAAAACTTAAAAGTTAAAAATATTAATTCACAAAAACATTCTGGCAACATTAGGAAATAACAAAATATATTCGTATCTATAAACTTGTAATTTTTTAACAAGAAATTTTAATATTAAAAGTAATATAATTTTACAACGAATAAAGAATTTTATCAGTAAACAATGTATCGTTTCAAGAATTTCTTCTAGCTTATAAAATAATTAAGGTCCCTGGAACATTTAGAACTTAAGAACGATCAAAATAACAATAAATAGGATTAAAGTAAAGAAATATCGAATCATGATAATCATTCTTGCTATTACAAAACATGTTTCGCAATATTTCGTAATCAATGAAACACTCATACAAACTGTTAAGTGTTTCCACTTTACCTATGCGACATTCGACATTTTCAATTTTTTATTTTTTTCAATAATTTTACGTTTTTAGTAAACCAGTGCAGCCGACACTTCGAAATAAGAGCTGGGAAAGATTAGAAAATGAGAGAGAAACGTAGCCTTTAGTGAGCTGTCAACCTTCCAATCATGCAGAATAAAAAATATAAAATTAAAAATATCTAAGAAGTATAAAAGTATCACATTGCAATTATTTGAACGTTTAATGTCTAATCGCTAAGCTCTAATCTCAAAAACGAGATTTTGTTCATAAAACTAAAAATTAACGATTTGTTTTTTTTTATATAGTCGTAGATTAAAAATGTCAAAACCTATCATGAAGGTCATTTGCAAAGACGATCAATGCAAAGTCAATTCGGAATATTAAAACCGGGGCATATCGACTAATGAATCCCAAATATAAAAATATTTCGCAATTCAGCAGTAGTCTAGAGCTACTGGAAGCTTATGATCTAAAATTTGCATGATGTTAGGGAACAAACTACAGTAATAATCAAAATGTAGTTGAATGAGGGACGATCTTCGTTATTTTTTACGCAAATAAAAAAGCATTACGTGTTAAGATCTGTCTTAAATTGAACGAAATTCTGCGAAGGATATCCATGAACACTTTATGAATATTCCAAGGCTTCTCCCATAGGTAACGTAAGAAGTTACAATGTCTCCTATTTTAATTCTTGAAAGCAGGGTGTGATCGAATATTTAAAGTACTCTCGAGGAGCGAAGGATCATAAATATAGTTTTCAATAGGTTTAGTTTAAGACGATTTATACAAGCATAATTATCGGCATCTGCAACATCGATAACAATTTTATAAACAGTTCAAATGTAAGGAGATCCATACAAAATAATTTTCATCGAACATTTGCGTAGCGTAAAGGAGATACTTGCAGAAAGAGATGTAATTTATAAGCAAAGAGAATAAGAGAGAACTCTACACTCACATTTGGGGAATATTTGTTTCAACATGCAGCCATTCTGATGCGTTTTCATCAAAAACCTTGACTCTCTATCGACAATGCAAATGATGAGAATGGACCTATTCAATCATTGCAACGGAGCCACCTAATCTCTGGCGTTTGATTACCAGTAGATCATAACGAACTAGATCAGAAACTTTTGCAATATTGAACAAAATGAGTATTGTACTTATACTTTTCTCAGAAGCGGCGCGGATATCGCAAAAAAAATCTGATTACAGCTGTTTGAGTTAAGTAGTTTCTACAAAATCCTGATTGACACTAGTCAAGTAAGTTATGATGCGTCGAATATAATGAAAGCTGTTTACAAAATACAACTTCTATCATTTTAGCTAACAAGCCAAGCAATGAAATAGGTTAAAAATTTTTAGGTGCAGTTGATTTAGCAATTATAGGTATTTGGTTAATGACAGAATATGTCCAGAGTGCTCCAGGAATAAATTGAAGATATTTAACATTATAGTAACGAGTATGCAAAGGGGAAGTTTCAGATATTTTGTAGGGATGAGGTCGATTTCACAGGACTTAGATCAGGGTATATTGATTGCTGAAGAACACTTTTTCATAATCACGGCGTGAGAAATTCAAAGGTGGTATACCTGGATCGGTAATTTCATGGCGGGAGTTCAATAATGAATTTCTGATTTGCTTCACGAGATTAATAAAGAAACTAGTTATATAACCCATAACCAATCATTTACATCAATAACTTAATTCGTTTCTATACTATCTCTCAGTTGTTATTCTTGGAGTCATCCAAGAAACAGATTTGGTTTAAGAGTAAAAACTTTTTATAGCGATGCACTTGTCAATGTTCTCTAGAAGAGCGGCATTCAATAAGAAAAGAGCGTTATTAATATTATTCGGGTTAATGGAAATGGTATCAATGAGATTACACATTTTGAAAATGAGCCAAATCAGGTTCCCCAATGTTCCTACTTTTAATAAGGTGTGGCGGTGATGTATTGAGGAAAAGTATGTACGCCATCAAAAACATCTAATACTCTATTGACTACAAGTATCCCGATTGTTCAAAAATTAACACATAAGTTTCATTATCCACTATACAAAGATTTCACAAGTCAAGAGGGAACGTGGTATGACGGGTTTGTTTCGAATGAAGTATGTGTAAAATTCATAACTGGAAATGATCTTTGAATAATAGAGAATTTGTAGAAACAGATCATAAAGAAACACAGAGTTTTGAAAAAAGTATAAGCTTGAGATGCTTGAAGTGGGCATAATAAACTATGGAGCATTATACATTGGAACTAGTGACACGGATTTTGATGAACAAATACTCGATATGAGAAGTTAGTTCCAGTTTTAATATCTCGACTATTTTATAAAGTGAAATATCATTGTGAACTAGAAAACACTTCACGACTCTTTCTGCCACTTTTATCGTGCGTGAGTAAATAATACTTTTGCAAGGAAATTATTTGTCAGGAATACGATGAAAATCTGAAAACATTGACATTTTGACGACATTGAAGCATCTAATTATTGTACCTTCAGAATCAACTGTTGGTTGACTGTCATCACAAATAAAAGAAGTCAATACCCTATAATTTGGAGAACTAAGCACAAATCTGAATATAACTAGATGACGGATTTTGTCTTCGTAAGTCGTAAAAAAACCGCATCGCACTTATATTTTCTCTTTTCTGAGGAAGGCTTGACGAGATCTCATCCAACGAAATTTGAACTTCTCCTCAACCGTCATCCTCTTTGCTTCAGAAAGACTGAACTTAACGAGATTGGATCTCTTATTAATGCAAATATTCTTGTTGACAGCACCGAGGATAACATCGAAGAGCTCTATATCCCTCGTATCTCTCATACCTTTCAGTCATTCATGTTTGTAGATCTTGGGGACCAAAACAACAACTATGAAACGATCTTTATCTTGAAGCTTATCTTCAAAGTATTTATGTGGCGGAAGTTTAGAAAGTGCTGAGCACAAAAAATTGTTTTTCCTTATATTAAACTGAAATTGCTTTTTCAGATTAGTTTTGACCCTCAACAACACCTTTATTAAGTTTCAAATTGGAATTCCAATCCTAAGGACTTTTTCTGGTGAAAATGCATACAGACCTCATATGACTAGATTGCAGGCGCTTGCACTAATTAGGAAAATTATTTTTGTTACTATGTAACAAATACTGTGTAATATTTTGATACTTGGTTTCTTCACAGCACACGAAACTGTAAACGCTTTATATCTGGTCATATGAAGCCTTCACGTACATTCACCAGACAACAACCTTAGGGTTGGAATTTCGATCTAAAAAATTATAGCGGTGTTGTTGAGGATTAAAACTAATCCGGAAAAGCAATTTCAGTTCAATATAAGGAAAAACAATTTTTTGTGCTGAGCACGTGCTGAATTTTCAGTCTATTTTCCTTGTGTTTGTTCATCAACAGCTTACGTACTTATAAACTCTCACAGAAGTCAAGACTTGCTTAATACCATGTGATAAGAATGTTAGTCTCTTTATATTACAACTAATAGAATTTGAGTAGTTTGTAAAACTAAAAAAATAATTTATTACAAATAATAATTATGCTAAAAACTGTATATAAAACGATGTTTCTGGTTAAAGAACTGAGTTCTGTAATGAATTTTTCTTGTACTGTATAGCATCATAATGATATCAAATATATTATTCTATGAGTAATTTCGAATATTTGAAAAGTAAAAATAAATTCATACTTACTGCTTTCTAAAGCGAATGAACACAACGGGTCGTCAAAAGGAAATATATTAAGTCTACCTTGACATGAAAGAATTAGGTGCCGTCTGAAACAAGAATCAAACGCATTATCGTATTTTTATATAGTAATAATATATAGTTGAATTGTCATATTTATAACAATTTATTTGAATTCACTGTTATAATCGTAATCTATTATTGCAATGATTACCATAAAATTTTGTCTCTTTAGTATCTTTTTTAACTCGATCTGTCTATTACAATCTAAATTAAAAAAAATAGTAGTTATCAAATAAAATATTTGAGAAGATGGCCAAATTTCATTATTTTACTAAGCGAATTGAGGAATTCACAGGTAATGAGATAAAATTAAGATGAAGTGATTAATGCTGAATTCAACAGATTTTTAATTTTCATTATTTATAGATTTAAAAATTGTATTTTTAATAATTTCAAGAATCTACTTCAATAAATATTCAAAATATACTTCGAGTATCAACAAATGTTTTATATCAAATCTGTTTGCCTCAGAGGGACCTATTGGATGATACCAATCTTGACCTGTCATCTCCACCTCGCTAGTGGAGAACACTAGTTTTTATAATGGATCCAAATTCTTCGTAACAAAATAAGTAGATTTCGTTTTAAGCATTTTTTGTTTTACGGTAAATGGCGCTGTAATCGAAGAAAAGAGTGAGCACCCCTACCTGTGACAGAGAGCGAGGAGGGAGTAACTTTTAAATTTCAAATCGAACGAATTTCAAATTGCTATAACATCAAGGGTCAATGAAACAAGGCTAATAAGGGATCACTCTTCCAAACTCTTCTTGGAAGAATTACATTTAAAAGTTATCCCCCCCCCCTCCTCTCTATAAACATTTCTTGATACGAGTCTTAGTTTTCGACATATTTAGTTGTTCCAAGATAGAAAAATCATCCCATATACTAAAAAGTTAGTGGATTGATACCTATTACCTTAAAAAAAATAATAATTTATAATCAACGGAAATGAACAGAAATAAAAGAGGGAAAAATAAATAAATGGTTAAGTCATCGTACTGAGTAATCAACACCACTCAATTGCGCAACGACTCGTTCGACCGACAGCTTTTACAACATTGGAGTACGTATCTTCGCATTTTTTGGACAGCCGGAAGTGAGAGACCCGAGAGCGATATTAGTCATGCGCGAGATTGCAAGAAATACCTTTTGTCGAAACAGATTCTTTCTGCTTTTCTGAAGGAGGTGGTTACTAAGAAAGCGGAAAGCCGTTAGTCTATTATATTCACCATTTTAGTCTATCTCCCATGCTGTGATCGTGAACTCACTTTAAATCCTCCACATCAACGCCCTGCACTTACTCTTCTGTCTTACTCATACTTATGACTGCGGCGAGCAATCTCTCATACTTATGCGATACAATAAGTCCGATATCAGCACTAATCGAGTTTCAACCTGTCTAAGTATCGAATTCGAATAGACAGCGTCTAAACGAATAAATAAACAATTCAAATGCCAGTTAAACGGTTATTAAGGTCAAATATATTGTTTTTAATGGTAAGATATACACAATAGAAGAAGAAAGCTCGAATCAAGTTATTCGATCATCGCTTTTTTGATAAATTTTCTGATATTTTCTAGTAGTTAAAATTTATCCTTTTTTGTTTAACAAATTCGTTTTACATATATTCTTTGGAAAAACGTATTGTTTGTTAAAAAAATAACTATTCAATTATTTGATCCTTATACTTATCCCTTTGAACAAATTCAATAAGTTGAAATAAAAGCAGAATGCAAATTACTAGAATACTATCACTTCTACAAAATTTAAGATCAATTGTACGTTAATTCTTTACAGAGTGCATTACAGAGGCAGAAGGTTGAAATTAAATAATGGGGTTTAAATGGGTTTTTTCGACAATAACGGACTTTTGCTCATAACTTTATGAAAGTCTGCTTAAAGAATGTCAAGATACGTCGAAAGTCACATATTTCAAAAACTTTCAAAAGTGTCTTCAATTAAAAAAAAGCCATTTTTAAAAGTATCATTATTTATTGTTGTTTCATAGATTTTTCAAGTCGCTAAGCTCAAATTTGCTGTCAGAGTCATTTTGACCGTTGAAGCTGTCATAAAGTTAATTTTAACTAGCAATCTGACATTTGAATTAATTTTGTCTAAAAAACCTATTTTTTAAAATATTGTTAATTATTGTTATATTATAGGTTTTTCGTGTAGATAAATTCATATTTGTTGTCAAAAAGTTATTTTGACAATTGATATTGTTGAGAAGTAAATTTTGACAGTCTAAACTGGCAAAGATTTCATTAATTTTAACAAAAAGCTATTTTTTATTTAAAGAATCATCAATTATTGTTCTTTTATATGTTTACTGGTATCTAAGTATCTAAGTAAATATCATTGCTTCTGTTACTTCAGCGTCAAACAATTCCTAAAAACTAAAGTCAATGTCGCATTAAAACTTGCTATGACAGAAATCACCAGCCAATCAGTCAAAAAACTGCACCTGCACAGCTAAATTCATACTAAAATCCGATGTCAACAAAACACTTCCGTACTCGCAAAAAGAAGACTCGCCGAACAACTCAGCCTATCCACACACATCAAAATACTACGTCCAAAACATTCGAAATTATTTATTTTCGTTTTGAAACGCTTTTTACAAATTCTTATTTTTCAACAAATGTCATTCTTATATATTATAAACTGACAACTTCATAACCTTTTTTTTTTAATTTCAAATTTTTCCACACTCATATCAGCAACAATCATTTTTCGTTATTTTATAATATTTTTATTCATCATAAAATTGATCAGCTTATATATCATTCAATGGTTTCGCAAGTGACTCTTCCGTCGCACTTGAATACAATTTGTTTTATTTTTCGACGATTCGAAGGACTAATTACTTTTGTTCTTCATTGGTGGTTAATATTTTGTTGTACTCAATTATGATGTTAATGCCTCTTTCCGCTATGTCATTGACAACTTTTAACTTCATCGCTATTTGTAATCCCACCACATAATTGTGGCCCAGGTGCCATTCCGATACATTTGCATCGAAAAAGGTACATTCGATTTCGACTCGTTTGAACAGAGCCATTGACTGTGGACTTATGAATGAATCAACCTTTTTACACAAAATGTCGCTGTAATCTAACTTTGGCACTGTGAAGCGGTTTGGAAGCCGATCACTTCCATTGAACTCTTCGCTGCGAATATTTTGTACCATTTTTTCTTTTATTATAATAAAAACATTTTCGTCAAAAAAAGCTAATGCGGCTTTTTCTGGAGCAGGATACCAAAGATGGTTCGAACATTTTTTTAGCGTGATTGGAGAAATCTTAGTATCTAAAGCTTTATATGTAGTTTTATATACTCTAGCTTTTTTCAGGCTCAAATCATTGTTTGGAGCAGAAGGCGCATGTGGAGTGGTGAACCGGGCTTTAATATAAATCAAAAGAATGAAAATGCAAATTTGTTTAATTGCTGATTCTTCGCGTTTACTTAACGAAAATTGGCCACGAAATGCAAAAATTTTTAACCAATGAATGGCACGAGCTATAAACCGACCGCGAAAAACCCCGCTAGGTTTGTAAAAACTGACATTTTCTTTCGAAAGTTTTCCGATCAAAAGAAGGCTCAATAGCAGTAGCTCTCTGTAATCATCCCGGGAATAGATGATGTAAGCCACTTTGTTAATTTTTTGCCAATTAGTCTTGAATTTTTTAAACAATAAAATTTCAGGACCAGTGGAACTTGACATCACTTCATCAAAAACCTCAGTTAAAAATAATGTGAAAAATATGATGTCAACATGGTAAAAATAGAAGATCTCGCTCCAATTTTTTTTCCTAAAGTACCGCCGCGCTGTTCTTTGAACCCAAGTTTAATGCAGTGGTATCGCAGCAAAAAGCTTTGATTGCGTCGGAAATTCCCTATTCTTGAAGAACCTTGTAGGAATAAATTTTAAGGTTATTTTTATCACCTTATATATTACAGTAGCTTGTATTGATCCTGTCCCATTCTCAAGCGCAGAAATTGAAAAAAATTTTCACGTTTTCCTGATGATATGATTATCTCTTCTGCTGTCAAACTTGGCAGTAACTTTCCATCCTAATATAAAACTGCCGCCCGCAGTTCAGCTACCGTAAAGACGTCTTTAATTTTCCCAGATAATTTATCACGTAATTTCTGCCGACATTCTCGAATCGCAATTTTTGAAATAGCCAATGTGCTAACGTGTACGCCACAAGCATCTGCAATAGCACTAACTAAACGCAAAGCATTTGGATCCGTTACCGCGCACTTGTCTAAAGTCGCGACTACTTTTTCATCTATTTTCTGAGCAGTACCTCAACTTCTTTGGGGATTTGGTAGTCCTGCTTTCTTAAATTCTTAAGAATAACTACTAATTGGAGTATCATTTTAGTTACTCTCACTGCTTGCTAATTGAACCAAATCGTCTAACAAATAAACAAATAATTTCAATTTTATATAAATTATTTTTATTTTTCATTATTACTAGTACTTTATTGATATTAATGAAATGTAATAAAATTTTTCCGAATTAAATTTTGTAATTAAAAAAATTCTATCAAAATTTATTTATTTATTAAACTTTACTTTATTCAAATGAAAATAAAAAGAAAAACAATTTTCAATCTATCACACCGCTTTCTCTTTCACTTTATTTTTGGACTCTTCTTTCGCGAATGAACATTATTTCTTCTATAGTCAGTTCTTCATCATGTACTGAATTGAAATTATTGATGCATCCGATTCTATTGGGTTGTCGTTGACCTTCCAAAAATGCCAATTTTTCGGGTTCCAAACCAGTTAAAAATTCTGAAGACTTAACTCCGTAAAAGGAGGGGGGGTTGCGAGAGGTGTTTCTATATGTATTTTTGACTGAATATCATTCTACGATTAAAAATAGAAGGTTTTATTTAAGACTTCAGAGTTGCCCCTCCCCTGCCTCCGGAAGTAAAAGGTTAGAGGTAAAAGCGGTGCTAATCGGGAGCTCATCAAAAAATATGTGACACGTGTTTTTTGTTTACCCGAGTTTTAGTGTTTTTCTCTAGATGATTGACCGTTTCAAGACTTTTTACGCATCCTCCATGTGATCTCCTAATTCTGTAGAGATTAACGTTGCACCTTATGAAATTCGAAAGTTTTGATCGAAGTATTTCCAAATGCCGCTGTGATGAGCAATATGATTGTGATAAGTTTGAGGAATCTATTTAATAACATAATATAATTGTAAGTTGTACAGTGATAAAGAATTCTACTTACTAAAAAACTTAAAAATGATATACAATCATGTACACTGGTAAAAAAATGCAACACACCAATTTGATCGAAATTTTGTCAGTTTTCAACCCACCGTATCTTTCATAATTTGTATCAAAAGTGTTTTTTTTGTTCGAAAAAATTAAAGCTTAAAATCTCGTCTTCAAAAATATTATGAAAAAAGTTATGTAAAAATGGGTACACTTAGTGTAAACAACTTATATACAAAATACATTTTTGGTCGAAATTTGTGCCAACTTTGAACGTATACAGAAAAAAATATTGCTTGCAAAACCCATATTTTTTGTAGTAGATGATCATAATTCATAATTTTCTACATAAAATGAAACAAAAATGCCGGATTTCGATAAAAAATGGCAAGGTAATGACCAATCAAAAATCATGTTGCATATACGTTCCTTTTCCAGTGTTATTGAGAAAAATCATGCAGTCTCAGATAAACACAAAAATGTCCAAATAATGACATAGCTATGACATAGTCTAGCATAGCATTGGCATGGCAGTGTCAGGACAGTGGCAAGGCAACAGAATGGCAATGTAGTAGATTTGGTACGGCAATAGCATGGTAATAGCAGGAAAATGGAAGAGCATTAGCAAGGTAGTGCATTGGTATAATAGTACCATATTAATGCCATGCTACTGCCCTGTTAATGGTATGTCATTACCATGTTATTAAAAAATTATGACAAATACGATGTGTTGAAAAATGTCATAATTTCGACCAAGTTAGGGTGTTGCTTTTTTTGACCATTGTAAAATACACATAAATAACTTTTAACCAACGACTAAAATAATACCGTAAGAACTGATAAAATGTTAGTTTAATTATCGTAAATATTCAATTTACTTTGTCACTTTATTCAAAAAATTTGACTTACTAACATAATATAAATAACATTAAATTTATTTTCTATAGGAAATGAGTTTGCTACACTTTTTCTAAGATCAATAAAAGATATCTTTGTGTAAATTATTTCGATTTTCTTCAGTTAAAAGTGATTTTAGTATCCTAATTCACTTTTTTTAGTAATTGTGGATTACAGTCCGAACGACATTGTTGAGATTTTGATAATTTTTAAAACTAAATAAACTTCCTAAATATTAGGTAAGATTATTTATATAACTGTTATCATTATATTTTGAATCTTCAAAACTTTCATGAGAAAATCAATTACTTATTATTTCAATAAAAAATTTTTATATTAATGTCAATTCTATAAACTAAAATTGAATTAATAACATGTGAGCTCGCTATAGAACAATTAGACAGATAATGAGAGCTTCTGAATTAATATAAGTGTGGATCCAAACAGCTGTTTTTGGTGTTTTCTACAAAATAATCATATTTACTTAAATACGCAATTGAATTTTTTGATCTTACCAAACGACTTCTATGAGTTAAAAAAATTTCTTAGACCCTGTTGATGGCAGAAATAATTTTTCGTCATACCTGCACGAAAAGTCCTACTTTGTATCCTCTGTAGTAGGCGAGTAGTATCATTTTTAAGCTCTAGGGCAAGAAGAGCGGCCTTAGGGCGAGAAATAGGTTCATCGGGCGCGAAGTCACACTTTTCTTACGAGTATGACGCAAAAGTGTATAAGCATAGGCACGAATTGAATTAATTCTCGGCTATGCTGGAACATAAGGACACCTCGAGTTGCCTTTGGCAACTCTCGGTTCTCTTTTGACCGTCGCTCGGTTTATTCCAGCTTGCTTCAAAAAATACAACTTCTCGCCCTTGATACTTAAATAACTATTTTTAATCTCTTGAAAATGTCGAAATATAGTTCTTCTTTAATGCAAAAATACGTATCTGATAATAAAAACTAAACCTCTATACTAGTTTTTACCATCAGTTCAATGTCCTCTAATTGTTCCATAATTTCAATCATACAACAATGCTGATATTACATTACATTTTTAACATATTTGTTGTTAACCTTTGCTTCTATTGATATTAAGTGTATTTTGTAGTTGTTAAATTTGGAAAGTACGATAATAATAACAATTTTAACTTGGAATGTTGAGATTATGTTTAATATAAACAATCCACAATAATAAGGTGGAAATAATTACCGCATGAGATAGTTGACTGTGCCATTTCGATATATCCTCAAGGCAAAATGGACTGGTATTAAAGGATCCTTGAAGTCTCCGTGCATAATGAAATATGTGTCCGGAAGCCAAATATCGTTATGGTGGTGAATTGCGTTTAGGAACTCGTAACGTGATTTATTGCTGTAACGCAACCGAGGATCGTACCACTGTTGCTGTAATAGGAACTCCACCTCGTATTTCTGCAAAGAAAAAGATTTTCTCAAAAAAATTGTTAACGGATTTATATAAATAAAATCGGAATTTCGCTTAACACATAGAATTCAGAATTTTTAAATTTGAAAACTGAAATATGATATTAAATATACCTTGGGTGAAAAAAACTTCAAATAATTACTACTTTTCTATTGAAACAAAATCATCGCTGACTCATTATTGAGTTGTGATAAATAATGAGAATCACAAACAACATTTGATTTTGGAATTTTTTCTATAAATAACACTAAATTAAGTTATATATTTTTCAATGTTTCTGTAATATCTCCACTTTTATAGACAATTTTTAATTATTTCAAGTTTTTTCTTAGTTCATCGATCTATTCTAATTCCATCACATAAATAATTTTTCTTTTCAAGAAAAAACTTTTTCAATTGATTCCTTAATATTTTTATTATAATATTGATAATATACGTATGCTTATTTATTAAATCATATGTTTCTGATTAAACTGAAACAAATGTGTAAATGAAAACACTCAATGATCACAGTGTCAACATTCTACTTATTCACTTATTTTTTGAAAATATGTTAAAAGATTCGTTTTCAAAAATAACTTTCGCATTAATATGAATTTATAACAAAATGTTAACTATAATCAGACGTAGTGAAAAATACCTGCACGCTTTTTTTACTGAAAAAAATTTCCTACTTAAAGTAGACCTGGTAAAGCAAGGCTACATATCTGATGGATGACTTGCTTTGCGTATACTTTTACTAAGCTTTTTAAAAATTATTGCTATTTCCTGCTCTCTTCTTAATTGTAGTTGTATATGGAATATAGAGACAGATAAAAAATTTTCTCTTACTGACAAAATAAATTTTATGACGAATATTTAGTAATACAAGAATTCTACAATTCCTCTAAACAGTAGGATTGATAATGACAAAGTTTATAATACAATGAGATTTTGCTCTTTCTTGCCTATACCTTATTATGATTAATAATATTATAGATCTTTTATCAAACTTTTGATAGAAAATCACTCAGAAACTGCAAAAAAAATGTGAAGTTTAATTTTGAGATTTAAAAAAAACTACATACACTTTACTTACGAACTTGGAAAAAGATTAAACAAATCTTCAATAAGATTCTTTTATTTGTTTGATAAATTTAACCTTTGAGATTTTAAACAGCCAAAACATATATTGTTTATGTACATTTTACTACGAGAAAGTGGAGAAAAAAAATTCATCACTCCGTATATATTCTGATGCATTTTGCAGATAAATAATAACGTGAGATCACAATCGCAATCTTAAAAAGATTGCAATGTAACGATAAATTGAAAGGCGTTATATCGTTGAAATGCTGCGACCACAAATCCTACCACTGCAGCAGCGATTGAGTCCTCACACTGCAGCAAATAATATGCGGTTTTTCACAAGCATAATATCAGACTTATTCCTCATCCTGCTAAATTTTCTCAACCCAATTAGACATGTATGGGATATTATGAGATGTAAATTACACGGCATGCAAAATCAATAGAAAATTTTTCTGATGACATTCATAAAGTTGCTTGTGTTTCAATGAATGACGAAAAAGTTAACGAAATACGATGTTTTCTTTTTTATTAACCACTAAGTTTGCTGTATTTATTGATGAAATTCTTTTATGGGGCTATCGAATCGAGGATATAAAAAGGCTGCGAATTTATATCGAAAAAAATCATTGTCTTAGAGTTTGCAAGTACAAAGTAAGGTTTTGCAAAGACTACTCTAATTAATTGCTCAGCTAAAACAGAACGAGACTACTGGAGATCAAAACGACTTCCGACTAGGTGACTCAATTTGTGAAGACGAGAATTAATGTTGAAGTTGGTCACAGGAACCAGTCTGTAAGGATGACCATAATCAACTTGCCATCGTAGGTAAAGGGACTTACGTGGGTGAAAGACTGGGTTAGTTACATCAGTGTACGAAGTTGGTGTTGACCGAACGGGGGTTTAATATTTAGTTAGTTTTGGATACGCTCTTGGAAGTTCTTCAGGAGCTATGTCTCGGATTCACCTAGCGGCAAACTCAAAAACAAAAGTGTATTCAAGTTGCTTTTATTATTCTCGGTTTCAGAAATGAAATGAATCGGCTTCAGAATGAGCCTTAGCCATGTTTCATTTTTAAAAGAAAATTATTTGATTCAAAAAAACCATTTATAAACTTTTATTTGATTTCACATATCACCGGCTCTATTAAAGAAACGAGTTTACTTTTTTCCATATGAAAGTAAATAATTCTAAAATTATTCTTTTTGGGTTCATATAAGATCTGCTATGAAAGAGATGGTTTCAGGAACATACATTCATACTATGATCTTGTTTATTTTAAATTAAATAAATTGATGTGTTAGTCCAAGATGGAAAATAAGACAATATAATAACATTAACATACAGCTACAATTACATAACTATAATATAATCCTTATATCTGACAGAAGTTCTAATATCATTACGAAAACAGTACGCGAATTGTCAAATTTTATTATTAGGGTCAACCTGGGTAAGAATCGATGGACAACAATAAAACAAATTAATTTGCATTTAATTTCACATACAAAAATTAAAATATCACTTTTACCCCTGTTGTCGTTAAATTATACCATAAATATAAACATTGCAAAATACCAAACATTTACCAATATAAGAAAAATACTATACATTATTATTATTTAAAACAAATCGGATACTGTTAGGTAGTTACAAAATCTGCAAGAAATAAGGAACATTAATTTTTAATACTGACGAACAATTTTATTATTTTTGTTTGTCATCCTCTCATTTTTTATTTTGAACAGCAGCAGGCACCAAGCCAGCAGAGTTACTACACGGGTTGCCAACCAGGCCTCACGAAGAATGGGATTACACAGTTATACCAACAATAATGCTAATTTGAAAATCTGCTGACGGCCTTTAATTTAACCATGCCAATCAAAGACAAGTAGAAAGCAGCATCATACCATTGGCGTCACTGTTCCTGGAGCTATTTCTAGTAGGTCAAAAAGTATAAAAGCACCCGGGACGAGAGCTCTCTCTCACTCTGATATTAATTTCTTATAGATATTCTTTAGTATTAATTCTAATTATGGAAATAAACGTAATGTCGGTTCGATTATTAGAGTTTTGACACTTGAATACTTAATGGAATTCACTTAATGGTATAGATTTATAATTAATTTAAATTTCTTAACAGTTTCATAATTTAATTTGTAAACTTTAATTTAATCGAGTGTTTTCACTAATGTATTAAAATTATTTGTTTAAATTCATAGCTTATAACGAAAGCAATACGGAGTAGAATTTTTCGAAACTATCAAGCATGTCGCTTTCATTTTAAAGCACTGTTTCTTAAATTGAAATTCTGTGACAGTAACTTATATTTTTATAACTTATATTTTTATAACTTATATTTTTATAACTTATATATTTATAGTTCGTTTAATCGAATCTGATAGAACTAAAATCATAATTTTCTGAATAAATTCTGATCATAAGAAACTAAATACATAATTGATCTATGAACTTTGTGAAGTTAGAAGTCGTATACATTTGCATTGGCCATTAAAGTAAAGGAGGGAACGAGATTTCTCTAAAATTGATTTTCTTAAACCAAAGTTAGAGAATCGAAATATAAATTTCATAATGAGTATGATAAAATGACGTCAATAGACTATTTTATTCATATTAAGAAATCTAAAATTGTGACTTTCGCCTTTTCGCATCAATGAAAAAAGTTTAATTTTAATTATAATTAAATGAATAAGATTTCAGACTGTGCTTATAGTCATTGAACTTGTACTTTTATCATACATCTTTTAGTTATTCCTTAAAAAATATAGGAATATGAATTTAAATTGATACGAATATAAATTTATAAAAATTTGTTGCTTATATAAAAAAAATTAAAGGCAATCTCGGTTCTTTTAAAGAGCTGGTTATGTAAGAGCTAAACAAAAAGGATATGAATGATTTTTACCTAATTACTAAAGAAAATTAGAATAAAACAGGACTCTGAACTTTGCTGCAGTCTTTTTAAACTAATAAAAAATCTATATATCACACGTGTAACTAGAAATGACTACTTTATATACATTTTCATAAAACAAGAACATCTTTTAAATAATTTAACTCCATAACTGAGACTAATTGTGAAAAAAAATTCCAAGATTTTCAAGTATATGTGTCTCGTAGTTCATTAAATAATTTCAACACTGTTTAAGCTGTAATTTTTACTATTGTATGATTTAAACAATACTTTGATTCTTTGTTCGAAGGTCATATAGTTATGTTCGTCAATTAATAATTTTATTTAGTTTATAGTAAAGTCTTCTTTCAATAACCTTTTGATTTGTTTCTTCTTTTATATCCTATGGATTAGCTACATTTTAAAAGTTGCAAATAAAGTCGTAGTAGTCAAAACAGAAGAATAAATTTTTGGAACTATTATATTTCCTTGAATGTGGTCAACATTCAACATGAAGAGTCGGTGAATGACGTAAACAACTTAAGTGAGACAAATTCAATACAGCAGATATTAAGTCTTCTTTTTTCTAATATTTTTCTTACATTTCCAGCTAAAAAATTCCAGGATCAGGCAGAGTAATTGACCGACTGGCGTATTATTAAATACTTAATAAGACTGTTTACTAGTCTGCGTATATTCATACGTATTTTGATATTTTATGTTTCAAATGAAATTCCAATTTTTTATGTATATCATTCTAAATGTCTGTTATTTTTCGTTAGGTGCATTCAAATTGTTCACTGAATTGCTTCAGAGAATGATGAATAATTTATTATTAAATAATCATCAAGTTTTTATTATTATTAAGGAGGAGGTAGAATGTGGAGGAGGTAGAATGAATCTTGACTAATGTCAGAGACGTTTTTTGATTCCATTCTTTGATGATTACGGTTTTGTTATACTTAACAGTAAGTCACCTGCTGATATTACAACATATTTCACGTACAGTTTTTGGCAAGAGCATCGTGGGCTTAATTTGGTGCCTATTTATAGAACTTTCCTCAATCCTTGATTTGACAGTAGCTGATTGACCGACGGGTTCGAATTGTCTCAATACAGTACTCGCCAGTTATTCTCAAGAGTTTCATCTTTAACCATATATACAATTAAAACAAAACTAGTTCCTTTTAAGAATTATCACACAAAAATTCCTATATCCTACTTCAATTTTAATTCAGAAATTATTCAAGTTCTAAATTTCTATTGTTATTTGGTCATCTCTTTTTATAATAATTTAAACTTTGATTTTTAATACAAAGTTATTACTATCAATGAAAAGTTAACGATCTTTTAGTAATAGTAATTTACCGTCTTAAAATAAATGCGCCAAACGATATTCATTTAATTTTTGATAGTCTTCTTTCAATTTTTGGTACTTACGTGTATATTATTTGAATTTTTGACACTTGCATACAATCAATAAGTTACAAAATATTTTTTTGACCAACATTTGACTCTTTTGCGAAATTTTTCAACACTTTTTTTCGCTTAGAAATTGGACACCATTCACTCAAACTAGGTATCTTAAGATAATTACTAATGGTATCACAAAATTGAATTCCATAAACAACAATCATTACCCAATGCAATGTTTCATTCACTATTGTTATCTGCGTGATAGATATTATCCCTATGAAAACAAGTGGGTGAACTGAACTAAGCCCTTTTGTTGTTAATTCCGAAAATCTCATATCGTGGAATAATTTATTGAATTCTAAGAATTTAAGTTTAAATGCATATGATAAATGCATAGATAGATACATACTATAGACTTAAGATTTTAATAACATACCGAAATCTAGCTTCGCGTTTTTGGTTTTATTCTGAGTCATGATAAGAATTTCACTTACCACAGGGTTTTCGATTGTTTACTCTGTTTAATAACTTTTTTACTCTTGACATAGTATCTGACAATCGCAATATACGAATCTCTAATTTTATTAAAACTTGAAATTATATATGTTTATAATTTTCAATTGAATCACTTAGGTCTATGATTTATTATTTTTTGTTGTATGCGTATTTTATTTCTTTGTTAATTTTTAGTCTAAATTGACAGTTATGCATGACTTTATCGTGTGCATAAATAAAATTAATTTACTTTAAAGTGTAAATTGAATTTATATTCATAATCAATTATTCGCATTAAAGTGGGCTTTAGTCTTTGCATATTTTCGTGAGAAACAACCATTCTTTATTCTTCTTTCCACTCAACATTGATTAACTTTACTAATAATTCATATTTTAAATGCCAACATCTGCTTGAAAAAATACAAATTTTAATAATAAATTCTTTATAAATTAAAAAGAATACATTTTTCATTAAATTAAAAAAGATAAGCATATCACATTAAGATAGCTATATCAATACATTGATAGCAATATGAAAAATATCTTTTCAATATATAATATATATGATGGAAAGGTACTATTTAAACAAAATGTTTTCGGATAAGTAACAACAATTCCCTTACATATACATAAATTTCAACAATCTTATAAAATTTAAAATTTGTACTGTGAAATTATTATACCATGTTTAAGCTTGGAAAGTGTAAATTTAGATTAAGATATAATCCAATTCAAAAATATATAAATATCATTTTCTAGGTAAAAATAAAGCAATCCCATTTTTAAGTAAGAATAAGATAATTTGATAAACGTGTTTAAAATTGCGATTTGTTGTAGATCTATTTTGAAATTATAATAAAATTATAATTACACCTATAACAAGGTTGAAATATTTGAGATTATAAATAAAATAATATAATCATTTTATACACATTTATAGAATATTAGGTCAATATTACAATGATACATTTTTGTATAGAATTTTCTTGAATTTTCGTAAATTTACTCTGATATCTGATTTCATAGGTTTCAAAATAGATTTTTGTTGACAATTTCATGTTTAGGTTATTTCATGATATGTTTGTATTAAACTCATTTTTTACATATACATCATCAATTTACATTTGAAGCTTTATATAACTATTGCAAGTTTCTATAAGAAATTCGAATATCTGACAGAAAAAAAACCAAAAATCTTATTAAATTTTTTGTTCTCTTTCATAATTATAATTACTACAGTAATGGAATACGCTGTCTGCAACAAGATGGATATTACAATCTATTTTATCTTTTTTCTTATTAATAGTCTTATTTATAAAATTAGTCTCTAACTAACTGGTACCAATCTTCCGAGTCACGAATTTCTTCTCATAATCGCATTTTTGTGCTTTCAATTATAGAATGATCGTTCTCACATTCCATTTAAATATTTCTATGCTTTAAAAACTCATAATCAACAATATCAAAGGTTAGATGATTTCTCACATTTATTAAGAATATTGAACAATAATTTAACAGTTGTATTGCACGTATAGCATTTTAATTCCAAATTTTTGTCGTTGATGATGATTAAGTTAAAAGCTCAGTGATTTTTTGTAGAAGACTAGCGATTTTGAGAACGCAGAGATTTGCAGGCTCTGTTACAAGTCAAAGTAACTTATCATGATATGGACCCACCTAATATTTTAGCTTTGCGTTTATCACGTGCCTTAACTATATAATACAAAATCAGAGTTGCTTTCGTATTCTATAGCTTCTTCATTTTTTTCACATTCCAAAATCTCTGTATATGAAAAATGCATATGGTACATGTTCAGTAGCGGTGATTTGAATGTCAACCCTATACAGACGAACATTTCTCGATACTTTGTTCCTTCTTTAATATTTTGCATTTCTTTACTGTACATTTCATAATTTCCAATACGTTCGAATGTACCAATCGATACTTCTTAAATATGGAAACGACTTTAGTGACTTTCATAGATAAATTACATTCTGATGTGACTTTAAACTGAATGAATCATGGGATGGAAAGTCCAATGATTGATGCTGATGCAAACGTAATTGTTTGTCGCCCTCAAAGCAGCTGACAATGGAAAAATGGAAAAACAAGTGAGATGGAACATTGTGGTCATCAAAATCGAAAAATAGGTCATCTGTTTTGACTTTTCAGAATTGTGTCCTTGATCCTTGATACAAAGGTATTCAAAACGATCATGAATATGATAAACTATTTTTTTTGTAACTAAAAATAAGTCAAAATGACATGAAGTATACATTTTTAAAAAGAAAAAAATCCGTTAAAGAATCAGGTCAACAGTTATGAAACAATTACGACAGAGACTAATAGAAAAAACTAGAAAATTATTAATTAATTATGAAAAAGTCGACTTCATAGATTAGCTTTCAATGATTAGCATTGTGTTTGATAATCAATAGCTTTAAAATTATTTGGTAACAAAACAAAAAATAGAGATTTGCTAAGTATCTAATTCATTTTTTTCGGTGCTTTTTTTCTATTTTCAGGTTTAACTGGTATTATAATTGTTTCTTATGCATTAGAGATTTTTAAGATATCTGTATTATTTCACTAGTTGGTACACGAAAAAAAGATAAAAGTAGCATATCGAGCACCCAGCGCGTTCTCTATATATACTTCAAATGTCAAATCCTTCTAAAAAAGTGTTTACTTCACCAATATCTTTGATTTTAGGGCGTAGTCGACAAACATTAATTCTTTCCATTTACCTTAGTATAAATGAATATATATGTTACTTTTCGTATATAAGTATACAAATAGAGAACTTAATCATGAATCTTTTGTTGTAAATCGATCAAATGTTTTTTTCCAATAAATTCACGTATTTTCTCATGGATGTATACAGTAACTTAAAAAGCCATGTTCTTTTTAATGATAACAATTGAGCTTGTATTTCAAGTACAGATCTTACTATTTATTTAGTTTCGCGTTGTTTTTGTAAGCTGCACCGATCGAATTTAGTTGTACGCGTTTTTTATATTATTCACTCATTTGAATATATTTATGCTAACTTGTATATACAATATAATATAATTTATATAAATGTAAAATTTTGATGTTTAGATTCTGATTATTTTTATTTAAAATATGGAGAGAAATGTATTAATGTACCTTTCTCTTAATTTAAAGAAATGCTATAACGTTTCTTTAAATATCTATATTGCAACTAGAAAATAGTATCTTGCATATTCAAGAATTAATTCAGAACCTGATTATTTTGCTTCAAGCACTGAAAAATGTAAATGTAATGCGATTTTTAATTGGTCGTAATTTTAAAAACCGAACTTTATTTTTGATTTTGTTGAGAAAAAAATGAATTTCAATAATGCTTTAGAAAAATATAAATTAGAAGGGCAATTTTTGTCAGTGTACATATTTAAAATTGTCAAACTTCACTCGGTTCAATTACTTTTTTACACCAGTTACTAGCTGCAAATGAATTTGAAAGAAGAGATTTTAAGCCTTAAATTGAAAAATACCCTTTAATTTCGATAAAAATTACAGGAGATACGACGGGTTAAAAAGTAACTATATTTAAACCTCAATTAAAGGATTTGTTTTGTTACATACAGTGTATATTCCGATTAATTTAGGTGATTTTTTCAGGGTGGTTTGTAAACAGCGACTCTTTTTGGGTTGTAAAATACTTATCCTTTTTCAAAAATTACTAAAATCACTTAAGATGTTTGTGAACATAGCTATAGGTTACCTAAACAAAATATTTTCAGCTATACGGATTCAAAATGAGTAAAATTTACGGTTCAGTTTGTTCATTAAAGTTATTTCTAATAAAAAAAAAAAAACATTTTTTTTAATTTAACAATACGAAACAAACAAACAAAAATAACAATATGATAAAAACAAATTAGAATCGAAAAAATATACGGAATACAGTTGTATAAATATAACCCACGCATGGAAGGTACCGATTCTCGATCCGTGCGATAAAATGAATTGTCAATGTGAATGAAATAACCTTTTTATAAATAAATATATGTATAAGCACACTGTGCTTTGTGATATATATAATGGTGTAAAAAAGATCAAATTTCCATGAAAGCAATTTCGACCTTATAAAAGATAAGACGGATGGAGATATATTAATATATAATTCTCTTAAAATTTCTAGTTAAAAGTTTACAGTCAATACGTAGTATTTACATTTAAGCACATAAAGTGATTATCACTAATCGTCGATGAAAATTATTTTAACTCAGAAACTGATTTCGCAGCCCTTCTGATTCTATATTTTGTTAATTTCAAGGTCTAATAGGTAATCGCAAGCGTTCGAAATGTTCAATATTATTTGAATATTTTACATGATGTTTCAACTTCAATATTTTTCAATTGATTTGAAGTGTTTTATTTGTATTTTGTTGAGATTTATATATCCAGTAAAATCCCAGCAGCTGTCATATTTTTTAAAATATGATTTTTTTTGTCAGAAAATTGTCGGTTTAAACCATGACCGTATTGTTGGTAGGAGTTTCTTTTATTTCTGAATATAGAATCAATTTGATAACAAGTAATCAATCACATACTATAAACTCGTGCGAACGCTTCAACTAGTTATTTCTGAAAGCTGGATTATAATTATGTTATGTGTTTTGTATTATTATTATATTAAATAAAATATGCCATAAAACATTTTGAATTAAGTAGATCTTACAATTATTAGAAATATTCGTTCTAAAATATCAAGTAGATGCTCACATAAATATTCTTAAAAATTAAGATATTAAAGTTCTAAACACCGATATTTATAATGGTTGACATACCGCAACAATTTCCATAAAATCAAAATCCTTACGCCCATTTCCTGGTGTACTTCTGATGGCACTTTTTCGATCCAACTTAAATTAGTTTTTATCCTTCCGAATTAAATTGGTTTCCTGAATTGATCCATAAAATTTTAAAAATTAAAATTGTAACGTTGACTAAAAGATACGTTATATATTTGAAGGGAATAATGACGATACAAACATAAAACACTTTTTTTTAAATTAATCATATTATAAGGAAAAGTAAAAACACGAAATAAGATATTTAAGGTTAAATTAAAGTACTGATTTTAAATTAGAAAGTAAAATTTTTCATGTTCGTTGCTCGTCGTTTTGTAATAATATTTCTGTATTACATATAGTAAATGAAATTTATGATTCATATTGAAGCCATA
>JABFQD010000134.1:0-37123 GCA_022817045.1 Psix sp. ZL-2020
AATTAACAGATTGTACTTAACAAAATTTAATAAAATGCAGAAGTGTTAAGCAATCAAGATAAAGCTAAATTGATTAAAAATGATATATTTTAGAAATTGAACGGTCGAATTATCTTGAATAGTTTAGTCGTGAATTTTTTGTTTACATGGAGACTAAATTTGTTTCTTTGGTTTTTCTAGCGTCAAAGAATTTTAGTTTTTCGTTTTAATTTTTATTTTAGTATTCAAATATTTTTAAATAATTCAATGTCAATAAGATGAGACAGATTGATATATTTAATATTTCATAACTTTAATTTTAATCCTAGTTTTTGCCAATTTTATTAATCGATTGGTTTTTTCAAACACTTTTCTGTGGTAAATATATGACAAAAGTGTCGAAATTAATGAAATTTCATGAAAAATTTTTGATACCAAAACTGATTTTCAGTATAGATAAAAATATCTTTACATTTTGAATGATGTACTTTCGGTTATTACATTGAAAGTAATATCAAACTTCTTTTAAAATTGAAAATCCAATTATTAATTTAATTTGAAATTGAGTTTAATTTTTTTCTTTTCCTAAAAATATTCATTTATAAAATCAATGTTTTTCTAATTAATCTGGAAAATTGAAAATAATTTTCTATATACACTTTAATGTCTATCGGAAATATTATAATGTTCATTTATAAAAATTAGATATGCTTTAATTTTGTTTAGATTTTTCGTTGACGATACTGGCAATTATGGTTTGACTACAGAAACAAATACGTCTCATCGAAAAATGGAACCATGCGATCGTGTCTCATTTACAAGGTAGAATTATTTATTAAAGTAACATTTACATTTATTTAATGAACATTCTATTTTTCATTTGTTTTTTCCAACAAAATATAATTCTAACATCACTTTAACTATGAAATGTTGCAGAAATGATAATGCTAACATGGAAACGGCTTACGATAATGGCATAACATGTCCAAAGCGCAAATTTGGTTCGAACAAGCGTAATATCAACGACCCTATGACAACTTCCAAGAGTCACGAAAGTTATTATCCAAACGCTAATAGCGAACGTAAAGGTAGTCTAGAAAGCCTTGCAAGTTATCGAAGCTACGGTTCTCAACTTAGTATGGACAGTTCCGAGTCTCATGGCTCGCAGGAGAATTCCCGAACGAAGCCTGTGCCGAGCACAAGGACTAGACGAGCGGAGCATTCTGCGACGAATATTAATGTTATCAATGCAGTGAGTCGGTCGTCGATAAGTCGCAGGACAGATAGCTCATCGACAGGTTACAGTGATGGAGAAAATGACACAGACACGCCGAATGCAGTGCAAAGTGCACCACCGGTATTTAATATGACCCCACCCTTCACTTCGCAGGATAATAAGTATCATCACGCGAACATCAATCTAACCAAGAGCCCCAACGGTGACATCTGGAGAAAGAGGCCTGATTATTCTTCGTCTACTTATAATAACTATGTGCCGGTGAGGAATCGTTTTAAGAATGAGTTAGGCCAAACAAAGAAATGGGATGTAAATTTTAATCATTCTACTGAGTGTAATCCAATCATATATTTATTTATTTTCAGGGTCAGCAAAAGATATCCATCACACGCTCACCGAATGTCTCGCAATATAAGAACTTGACCGAGAGTTTCATGGAGCAAGTACGCCTAGAAAGATTTGGAGATTCATCTAATTACAATGTAAAGATTGACACGAAGGACAACTCGAGGAAGGATCAGCGACGAATGAGTGAAAATGAGCCGCTTGCTCACATCAGAGGTGAACAGAATTACCGAGATAATTATTTACGAAGACAGAATTCTGATGGTGAGATGACTGTAAAGACGGAGCCCACGAAAGTGTCACCGACTATGGATAGAAAATCTGAGCCCGACGTTCCAGTGCGTAGTGCGAGGAAGAACAGAGTACCTCGAGAATCGCAATGTAGATCAATGGGTGAAAGTGCAGATACGATGAATACCGAGACGCACACTCTTTTTCTTGGAACGATTACAGAAGGAGACATTAAGAGTACTAACACTTGGTCGCGAAAAGATCCGGCAGATAGTGTGCGAACTGTTCCTGACTGGACCATTAATAAAGATTCACAGGTAACTTAATTTTTAAAAGAAATCACACATAAACTTTCATTTTTAGTTATATTTATATAAAATTGCTTCAGGTGTAAATTTTTGAGTAACGAATAAAAATGATTAAATCTTAAATGAATAAAATATTACATATGTAATAATAAGCTAAATATGAATAATTGCTATATAACAAAAGAAATTTACATGTTTGAGACTAAAAGAACAAGCGTAAAAACATTGAATGCTGTAAATAAAGATGGACTTTGTTTACTGTTAAATTGTATTAAAAATTATAATTCAATATTTAAATACATATTTAAATGATTTAAATGATGATTTAAATGATGATTTAAGTTTAATCCTTATAAAATCAATTTTCAATTTTATGTATTAAATTTAAATTATTAATTGAACTATTGAATTGATTTTTCTGTTGAATGACTGCAATGAGTGATATTTAGTTCAATTAAATAAAGTAAAAATTACTGCACGTTATGAAATTATGGAACATAATTAATTCAACAATTGTTTAACATCGTGAATAATGGCTCGAAATTGAATGTTGTATTTTGTACTTTCAATCTACTTATCATTTAATTTAATTGAAATGCATTCATTAAATATTGCACATCCCTTTACACTAGGTTGGAAAACGCACCCGGCCAAATGCCATGACGACATTAGACTTGAAAAGGCGGAATTCTGACCCGGCGACAAAGTTGTCCGGCTTGCACGACGAGAAGTCTGCGTCAGATATCAGCCCGAACGAGCTCAAGCCGACCTCAGGAATAAAGATGCTGGATGAGAAAGGCCACGAGTTTTCTCTCAAAGATCATCATTTTCGCAAAGTGGCACGTTTCTCCAAGGATGACATGTGCCTCTGGTGTCACCAGAAAATGGATGCATTCGTGACAGCCGGTTACAGGTGCAATGTTTGCAAACAGCTCTACCACGTGAAGTGCATTCAGAATGGCGGCGTCGTAGGCTCGTGCAGGCTACCTTCGACTCCGAGTCGAGGCAAAAACGGCAAGCGAAAGTTACCCAGGACACCTTATGATACGCCAAAACACGGCGGCGTGTCGAAGTTTAGTTTGACCGGAACTTCGGCGTTTTCAGATAGCACGGATAAAATCATCAGCCACTCGAAGGAGTTGTCCCTCATGCAAGATTTCATCACGCAGAAGATTTACGTGATGGAAGGTCAAGAGGAGGGTAAGAAGCCAAGTGAGGTCGACCGGGTGTTCCGACAGGCGCTGCGCAAATTCAAAGACGACCTTATCGTCACTTACAGCTTGTCTGAGCAGCAGGAGGTTGTGAATATTAAGTACACCGACCTGATTGCGAACTTTCTGCAAGTAATGGAGACGGTGTGCAAGCAAGAGAACACTAGTGAGGATTTCCCGGTGACTATGGGGGTTAACGCCTTCAGGGGTTTCATGAACGAGTTCATGATTTTGGTAAAGAACGAGTCGCTGGATAAACAGAGTAAGAGCAAGAGAAAGAAGGAGAAGAAACGCAAACTTGAAGAGCTCATCAGACACGGCAATCACCTATTCCAATTAACCATTATCAATATTCCAACGGCCTGCGAGGTCTGCTCCTCGTTCTTCATGTGGCCTATCGAAAGGGGCTTGGTTTGCCAGAGTAAGTATACTTTTGGTCATTTATGATACTATTTGTACATTTTTTTTTATTCCACGATCGATTGCTGTAGGAGATTAATCTTATATTAAGAGTCTTATATCTTAAGAGACGATAATTGGAAATTCTATAGAGCGGCGCGAATTTAAGAAGCACATGAATTACAGATTGTTTAAATGAAAAAGTGGCAAATGAAGTAGGCTTTATTGGTCATAAATGTAAACATGAAGCTAACATTAGAAGCTAGCTGATACTATATTGCAAGTGCGCGGCACATCATTTACAGGAAAGCTGAGCTTGTTTTTGCATTTACGACTTCTATAACTATTGCGAATTTGCATGTTAATGACGTGAATCCATCGCGGCAACAATAGGCGAACGTTGCATCATAAAGGGGTTGTCGTGATGACTGAAGCTAAGGCGGTGCTGAAGTCGTTTCCACACTGCGACTCCAAGTCTCGGGGACAAACGAACCGTTGACGGAAATGTAAAAACGATGTCTGTAAATCGCCCCGCACCCTATGTTGATTAAAATTGTGCTTGTTTGCTTTTAAGCAACGTCAATTTGGAACAAGAATTGGTCGTTTAACGGGAGTGAGTGCAAAATTTCACTCGCAATAAGCACTGAATTGAATTTTGTTGCCCGCTACCGTTCGAGGCGCGTGATTCGACGACTCGGAGAGATATGAAATAATTTGGGCAATGCCGGCGTAATAAATTATAAGTGAGATTATTTATCGACGCGTTATGCTAATGAAGTGCATTTGTATGCAAATCAACGATCAAAATTTATGAAATATAATTGTAGTTTTGATAAATTCGATGTTACTCTGAGTGTGTCAAAGTTTCGTGCGATAATCAATATAGAGTATTGACTCTCCACCACGCAGGGCTATTCTCCTAAAAGCACACGACTTATAGTAATCGACGAAGCGTGCCACAATACCCAAATTCTATCGTGATCAATTAGATGGCAAAAAATGTTGAACGTTGCATAAGCAATATTTCCTTTCGATGCGTTAAACATTTGGATGCGCGCATCCAAATGTTTAACAGGTTGATTAGATTTCTTCCCTGGCAAAGCACGGATGGGGAAAATACAACGCGCGAATCGATAAATTATAAATTACTCATCACTCGACTTCAAAACAAACAAACCGCCTACAATTAGTTTCACCCAATAAACTAATCTGCCATGGCAACCGCAATTCAAAAACTCAATATCCGTCCGTTCCACAGACGTACGCCTCACTAACCAGAACCCTCTCATTACTTCCAGATTGCAAGCTCACGTGTCGCAAGAATTGCCGCATAAGTTTGTCGACAGCAATTTTTGTCACGCATATCAATTGTAATGTTACATTGTTTGAATGGTAATTTTTATACTAATGGCATTGAATGTGAATTTAAATTCAGGCGCGTGAAATGTGGTATGAAATGGAAATCCATTTTAAAATTAACTATTCTGTATGAAAAAGTTGAAATGGAAATAAAAGCGAAGCAATGGAGGCGGTTTTGCTTTGATAATAATTGACAAAAAAAAAGTTCGGATCTGATTTGTAGATATTTTTACAATTTCACGTTGTCAAAATACAAGTGTCAATATTTTGGCATATATATTGAACGAATTGAGCGCCAACACTGAAATTATTGCAAATTTATTGGGTTTTCTATAGCAAAGTATTTTCATTTTATATGAGAGAAAGCCGGAAAAATTGGTGGATTATGAATAGATTGTCTATATAAAGCCCTTTTAAGTAAACTCTGTATTGGCATTCTTTTCTAATTAACGAACATTAATTAAATTCAAATCGTTTTGCTTGTTTTGTTTCTTTCCATTTCTCTAGATTTTCATTTATTTATCACTCTAATAAATACAATGCATTTATGAGTACAAAGCAATGTTCCACTGCGTCAGAATTCAAATGATTGATTATCTTACAGCGAATCTCCTTTGAGATTTTAGCTCGAAATTTCCATAGAATATTGAAATGCAGCACCTTGATCCTCCTCACAAATTAAACTTGAATATAAGACACAATCATAAGATGCGATCATAAGAAATGTTTTACGCGATAATATCGAAAACAAAAAACCAATTATATCGCTACGAACATTAGAAATTCATTTGTGACTTTTTTTTTCCAGATTGTAAACTGACATGTCACAAGAAGTGTTACATGAGAGTGGCAGTGGACTGTGGCAAAGACATGCTGCTGCACGAGATAAGCACACACAACGTTTTTGGCGTGCCGCTGTTTAAATTAGACTGTGGTGACGGTAACGTTCCCTTAGTGGTTGAGCGATTAATTACAACTATTGAGATGCATGGTATGTACACTGAGGGCATCTACCGGAAAAGCGGAGTCAGCTCAAAAGTAAAGGAACTGAAGGCGAAGATGGACGACGACGAGCTCGAGCGCATCGACTTTGGGAGTTACCAAGTACATGTACTCGCAGCCGTGCTCAAGAGCTTCTTTCGAGACATGCCAGAGCCCCTGTTGACATTCGAGTATTATGATGACTTCCTGCATGCGGCGAGTCTGAGCGACCCAGAGGATCGGGTAATGACGCTTTTTGCGATTCTAGAGAAGCTGCCAAAGCCGAACTTCGATTTAATGCAGCGGCTGATCGTACATTTAGCGCGTGTCGCGCTCCACGAGGTTGACAACCGAATGTCGCCATCTGCGTTGGCGATAGTCTTCGCGCCCTGTATCCTCCGCACAAACCGACCTCTGCCTGCGCAGGACTCGCTCCAGGATGTCGGCCGGCAAACTAAGTGTGTGGAGACCATTGTGCAGGCAAAGTTGCGAGCCATCCGTGCAACCATCGACGACATTAACACTCTCGACTCCGCGTGCCACTCTGCGAGCAATCGCCTCTCCAGCCTCAGGTCATCTAAGATTTTCAGTCAGGAGGAACTTAACGTAAGTTCGGCGATCGCTGGCGCGATCGCTGATGTCGACCGCGATCGGGGCGACGAAGAGGAGGCGCTCTTGGTTGACCATATCCGGGACATACAAAACCAGAAACACCTGCTTACGCGCAACCTGCCAAGTTTGGCTAGGGCGTCGTCTGACGACGAGTTACAGAGCTGCGCCATTGGTGCAACAGATGCCGATGAGGGATCACTCGAAGACCTACCTTCTGCAGGTGAGTCATTGGTGCATGAGGAGTTTGTCTTGTGGGTCTAAACGAGGATATGGCTTTTTCTAAACTGAGAAACACTTTTGTTGTATTGGCATAATATAGTTGAGGTTTTTATGGTTATTACAACTTTAAATGTGGTAATGAGGACTGCGAAATCGAGTTTTACTGACTATATTAACTTCAACTGTTTTTCAGTTAGTTTTTGGTCAACTGTAAATGAGCAGTTGAATAAAATGCAAATAATAGTATGTTCACATAACAGGGTAGGTTGGATCTATCCGATAATTCAGTGAAACTCGTGTTCGTAAAAGTCCCGATAGGTAGGATCTACCCAACAAAACTCCTGTCAAACACGACTTCGACTAGATTATTTATTGAGTAGACTCAACCTACCTAGATTTTCGTGAACATGGCTTCGAATAAATTATACCTATTCTATCATCCAAAGATGCTGTAAGGCTCATTTAAACTAATTTTTTTTCATTAGAGGTATTAATCAATTATCTTATAATAATTTTTTATCTATTATATAAATGAGATAAATTTATGAATAATGAAAATCTGACAAAACAAAACTGGTTTTATTACTCCTATTTAAAAACTTACACTTAAATTTAAAAATTAAGATAAAAAGTTTTAATTACTCATATTTCCTTTGACAGATCTAAAAAGATGTAAATTAAAATAAGTAGTACACTATGATTGGACTAATTATTTAGTATTAAAAGGTCATTTCATTACGAATGTATAGAGACATTTTGATGTTAATAGCGAATGTATTATAAATGAGTAAACTCGAAATTGTGTTCGTTCACAAGTTTGATATTTAGTATTATTTCATAACAAACAAATTAGAAATCATTTTCAAATCGGTTTGTAGTTTATATATTGTTAATTTGAATATATAAATAAATCGTAAAGTTTTGCTTGCACTTATTATTAATAATTAATTGTGACAAAAAAGAGTAAACATTCGCAAAATTGTCTAGTCATTTGCGTTTCAACCTATTTCTACATTAATTTATTATGCGGTTTTCGTTTCAGTTTTTGACTTAAAATGACAACCGTTTTTTATACTGAGAATAATAGTTTCCATTATTAGCTACTATAATTATAATAAATAAAGTGATTGCAGTGGACCAAATTACGAACATATTTTTTGTCATAGCTGTTACATATACTTGTTCTCAGTGTACCTTATTTTGAAAGACGAGAGTTGAAAGAGAAGGAGAGAAACAAAAGTTGGCGCACGCACTAACAAACGAAGTGAGGCTACTGAATGGTTAACACGTGTTGCGAAAAATATACGCTATTTCGATTGATTGAAAGTTACTGGAATGTAAAATCAATTCGTATTTCGCTCAATGAAACGACCGATGGGTTTGGTTGATAAATTTAGGTGCTGGTGTATCGCATTTTACAGGCGTAATTTTTCCAAAGCCAATAAATTGTACACACGTTGGCTAAACTGATTTAACTTATTCCTAATTATTATGACTGGCTATTTGCATTCATATTTATTCCACGTGGCCAAATTACACGCAAATGTTGCAGATACTGTATTTATAAATATACACGCAGTATTCGATTATTATTAATTATGTGCTTTCAAATGATTCATTTTATATGAATCTGCGTAATGGAAATTGAGTTTCAGTTCATTTGTTGGTGCTGCTGATTGATCTCTTCGTCTTCGTTGGTTGCACTCTTTGCTGGTCTTTTTATTCTTTTTTGCTCTCTACTCATTAACTATGTGCGTGTCTATTGCATGCTTTATCGATATAACATACAGACTTGAAAATCTTGCTCTTCTCGTTTACAACACGATTCTTAACAACAAAATAACCAACGCTAATGTTTGTGTGTGAACAATCGTGAATGCCTTTTCACAAATATAATGTTCAAATTGAATAGGTTATTTTAATGAACCTGCACTTATGATTTTCACGAGCAACTTTCCATGGACGTTTCTTCCCTGAAAGACTACGTCCTATCTTTGTTAATAGTTGCAGGTATTTGTGTCATTGTTCACGAGTTTCAAGTACAATGTCTTACTCTCACTCTACTTTACTCATTAAAGCTCAACTTCATTTGTTGATACAACATCTATTAAAGTGTATTAACTTATGACATTCAAGACAATTATTTGACGCAAAGTAAATCAAGGTATAAAAAGAAGTAACAACATCAACAAGCAAGTAAATAAATAAAGAAAACTGTTGTCTTTACGGGAAACAAAAATAACGTTTGAACAACGCGAAAATGTTTGATAAAAGTTTTACATAATTCTAGTGAATAATCTCGAAGAAAGATTACAGGAGAAAGAGAGAAAATGGGTGGAAAAAAGTAGCAAAAACACAACGGAAGAATGAGGCTTTTGTTAGTTTTCGGTCCTAAATTAATCGCGTGTATTTTGTGTATACTGTTTTTGTTTGCGTTGAAAATCAACTCGTTCGCCATAACCCATTTCACTCTGTAATTTATTTTCACAATTTTCATCGGTATATTTATAGCAACGGTGTATTATATGTGATCGTTAATCTTTTCAGAATCATTCACGCGTAATTAAAATGAAAGAGACACAAAAATGTGTTTGCCAAGCCTGATGAAAAACATAACGTTTGCGCGACCCGGAGTCTACTTATTTACATATGCCTCTTTGTAATGAGAGAATACAAAAGTGAAGAGACAAATTTTCGTTAACGTTAATATTTCAATAAATTTGTTCAAGCTCAATTTTATTTATGTTTTATTTTTGTCCTTTTATGTGTTTTTCAGTTTTGTTGTCAATGTCGATTCATAATTATTTTATGTTGTTTTACAGACGAGAATTCCGACAGTGACCAAATCTGTAATCATTATTTTCTTCTTACATTTCGATTTGATCCAACCAGTAAAAGGAAAGGATTGCTCAAATTTCTGGACGAAAAGATAATATCCAAGCCCTCGTATGGGCTGAAAAAAAAGAAGCGAAGGTTTAGAAGATGATTATCATTTCATATCTGCAGTTTGACAGGATTAATACAACACAATTAAAATAAAACGGAATTTTATGATGGAAGATGCATTTTTAGAGATAAAATAACTATGACTCACTTTGAGAAATAATTCTGATTTGGTGAAGTAAAATGAAATTGACGAAATTTTAAGTATGTCATTGTTATCGTAAATTTGAATCTATTTTGTTTGACTTTTTTTTAATGAAATTCGTTCGTTATTTAAATCAAATAACTTTAGCAGCTTTTCCAGGCGGCTGTTCATAGATTATGCAAAACTTTTGGAAGAGGAAAAAAATAACGAGAATGACAGCCCGACTGATAAAAACGAGCGCCTCTAATAAATGAATGAGTCTTGTGTGAAACGCGTTGATATATTGTATTTTTTGGTAAACCTCTTTCATAAATTTTTATTTACGAGATGTTATATTTTTATCATATGCTGAAGAGGTCTATAGTTTAAAATTGCGAGAAGTAATTGAAAAAGAAACTTTTATATGAACTTTTTTAAATGAAGACTGATACTGTAGGAACGTAAGTTTAATGAATTCATTTCATTATGGAGCAATAAAATTAATTATTTTGGTGAAACAAAGTGAATTTGTAAAACGTAATATTGAAAAAAAAAGTATTTCAATAGTATAAAGATATTTCATCAAAAGAATTAAAACATAAAGTTACTAATATTTAAAGGATTTTTTGTCCATTTAAATCATTCTCTCTCATCTCAAAATGAAAAATCCTGTTATTTATTGTTTATTCAATTTAATTAAATGTTTTAATTTATTCTTATTTGAAGAAAACAAACTCTCTGTTAGGTAGTTCAATCATTATTTGGACTACTTATTTCTGATAAAAATGTGACTTTTATCTGAAACCTTGACAATAAGTTTAGTTCTAAATTTTAAATGCATCATATGGATCTACAACAAATTTTACCATTTCAGCTAAAATTTGAACAGCTAAAAACAAAAAAATTAATTATGATAATAAACGTTATTAAATAAATATTTTGTCCTGCAATTTGAGGCTTTTCTTTATGTTGAAACCCTTACAGTTAGATAATATTTCTTATATATATTATATTGCTTAAGGTTAAATTTGTTGAAACAAAAAAGAAAACGAAACGAAAAGAAATCAGTTGAGAAATAACAAAATAAATAATGGATGCTGCGAAAATATGAAAAAAATGAATTGCTCGCAACTTTTCATCGAAGTGTTTTATCGCTCATATTTATTTCAATTTACACGTCCAACATGTATACTGAAAATTACACACAAATCATCTCTCAACTTGAACAGAAATCAATTTCTGGAAAATTCAAAGGAACAAAATATGCACTCGCCAATAACGGAATAAAAAATTACACACAAGAAGCATTTAGGTACGATTTTTCAATGCAACTTCAATAAAAATTGTTCGTCACCTTTAAATTCACTCCACTTCAATCTGTCCTTTTTCACTTTGCTGCCTTCTATTTAATTTAGTTCGATTTCAATTAAATCATTCTTTTGTTATGTCTCTGAAAAGATTGTCTATTAAAAAAATTTTTTTCCAAATTGGAAATCGACTGTAAAGTATTTGTCCAACTCGGCCATTGTTCTAAGGACCAATCAATTTTTTGTCAACCGTACACTTACAGCAAGTTTTTTTTGACTGTATTGAATCCTTATTAATCGCTTATTTGTCACGCGATTTGTTTGAACTAATTGTCACAAGCACACGAACTGTTTCTACTTTTAATACAAACTTTGCATCCAAACACTCGTGTAAATCAAAGCGAAAGGTTTATTTCAAAAAACAACAATAATTTTGATAAAAAATATGAAGTTGGGTCTATCCTTATTCAACTAACGAAACTCGAAACTAATGTGCATGAAAAATGAATGAAATTGATTAATTTTTAAAACTGGATATGTGATTGCAATGTTTTAGATGGCGTCGATCAAAAGAAACTGGTACAAAGAGAGAATTCGTCGGACAGCACGTACCCAACGTCCAACATTGTCGACGACGACATGGTCATGTTATGATCGGTGATGCCCGTCCAAAAGACATCTCTGTGTTGAATATGCAAACCGATAAACTAGGAACTATTCGCGATACGTTTTCTGCTGCTTCCAGCGCGGTTCAACAAACCTGATATTAGCGTTCGCCGATAGTTAGCTAGTTAGTTAAGTGGACTTGACGTAGTTTTTAGTGAATCTGTTGACTTCATACGATATTATACATGCGGGCGGTGTGCTTGTAAATTGCATTTCTCCGTTGCATTTTACGTGATGTAGCCGGTACAGATATTTCTGATTCTCCTATATACGCGTACGCATAGAGTACGTATCCTTTTTTGTTGTCCAATCATTAGTTCTTTTCCTCTCGAGCCGATCGATCCCATTGCCCGCTAACATAGGCGCTTGAGAATTTCACCAACAGTTTTCCACATTTATTTCCATTGGCTCTTGTTTCGTGTTCCTATGGCAGAAGCTATGAATATTGAGCACAATTTGAAGGCTACTCACATACTGGATGATATTAAACACGTGATGAAGAAAACAAGGACTTGCCGAAGTTCTGATTTTGAACGACGACACATGTCACGAGCGTCTTGCGAAAGCCTTTGGTTCGCACAAAGTTCTCTTGAACTTTATAGACAAAATAAACGATCGATCGGATGAACTGTCTTCTTCCACTTGAACTCATGCAATGTACGAAGCAATGTATACATTAATGTCCGCTGAGCTACCAGCTTTTTTTTTCTCCAGTTCAAGGCCGCGAGTCAAATGATTTTCAAATGGACACAGCGGCGAGCTATGTCGAGTAACGAAGCGTCGATGAAAAAGAATGTGATTTTAATTTAAATGGTTCGAAGGCTTGCATTTAAAAATTAGCTTATTGTATAAAATGTTGTATATAATAATAATAATTAGGTGAATAATAACGTGCAAAAATGGCGAAGGGCCAATCACAAGACAGTGTTTATTTTGTTGAAAAAACGTCGCGCGTGCGGAGGTTGTGTCTCCCCCGCTGGCGTGCCGGTGAACGAGAGGAAAAGATGAGGCCGGGATATATCTCATATATGTCGTGTCAAATCGTGATAACTGGCGAGGCGAATAACGTTCTTTCCATTAGCCGAGTAAGAGACGGCCGAGCGTTTGATAATCGGTTTGTAAAATGGATTACAAAGCAAATGTTGATAATCGTAGGAGGACGGATAGGCGAGGTGAGAAATCAAAACTCTAGCGACTGTATATACATATACATATATTATACAATAAGAGTATGTAATTATCTGTTACTATTGTTACAATTTTGAATGGCGTTACCAAGATTATTATATTTCTACTAATCATTGTTTGTCTTCACGTGTAGGCTTCATTCAGATGGAACGAAACAATTAAGATTGTCGCTGACACGCTAGCAATGTGATTTGCGCGCAACGGCAATGGTACCGATTTTTTAGCTGGTCCGTACTGAAACTTTGTTCACGCATTCCGTTTTCTCCAGCACGTACGGCTCAAAACGACTGTACTAAACAAGACTTGTGTTATTGCAACAAATCGTTTTTGTTCAACGAACATTGTCTGCTGTTGAATTTACCGATCAATCTTTTACCCGCGAATTCATGTTCGATTTTAATTTAGCCTTAAGCCAGCGCCACCTAAGTTGTGATTCCTAAGTGCGACCACGAGTGTGTTACTTCGCATTCATCTGCTCGTCGTCGTTGCATTTCGATGGTTCGCCAAATGAGCCATGTATGTACGCGCAAAGCGTCTTCCGGGACGACAGGCCCATTTTTCCGTTCACTCGAGCAAGCAGCTTTCACGTACTACTTTCTCACACACTGACATCGATCATTTTCGCCCAGCGCCAGAGGTGTGATCGTCCCGGACCGTAAAAACTTGACGTTAACAAATCGTTTTATCGTCCCTCCTTTTTGCCCCTCCTTGCCATTTTTTTCGAACGCTCTCGCGAGATCGTCATATTTTTATTTCGCCCCCCCCCCCCGCCTCTGCTACTTTTTCGTCCTTTCGTCTTCGAATATCACTCCTTTCACACGCTCCACTGGCTTTCTTGTTTTACGGGAGAGCCACGTTTGTTTTATAGTGCCCACCAAGTTTAACGATGGTCAAAATCGGCGCTTTTTATTCGTGCGTGCTGATTTACGGGCGCATTACAGGGGCTTTTATTGGCGCGGCTTGACTGCAAATCGAGCATTTTTTGTTTTTAGAAATTATTCCCGCGAACTCTCGTTACCTCGCAATAACGAGTCGAGCTTTTGTTCTTTTTCTCATCCTCTCTATTTTTTTTTGTAATTAGTTTATAACTTGTTGACCGGTCTCACATGGCAATTTCTCCTCAATCGTGTTTTATTGCCGAACTTTCGAGGTCGTACGCTGCAAGAGGCGAACCGTCGTAATGTTTCGATTGCGCCACTTAATTTTCGATAAATATTCTCAAAGATGGCGTGGCGAGTTTGTCTCTAACGGAATGTTAGCAAAAGATTTATTGACAATCCGAGAGCGCGAGGTGACTTTTAATCGGATTATTCTGCTGAGTTTTAACCGATGTTGCAAATCAACGCTCCACGCAATTTGTGAATTGTTATTTATTTGAAAGGCAAACGACGGGGCTTTTATATCCGACGGGGTATTGGGCGCAAAAGTGATTGCCGCGTTTGCAACGAACAGTGGCCAATGCCAGTGCGCCACTTTGCACTTATTTTTATTATTTTTATTTAACGTAAGACAAGCTACGTTTTATTCGGTTTTCAACGATCGACGCGTCCTCATCGAATTACAGCCAAACGAATCGATTCCCCGTGATCAGCTGCTTCTCGAGCTGAGAACGGACACTCGCGACGAAGCCCGAGTGTCCGTGATATTTACAACGATTTTGTTCGCTATCAACGAGTTGAGTTGGAATTTCTGCAAACCCGGACGAGGCCAAAGAAAAAGACTTGCGCGAATATTTTTGTGTTCATTTCCGTTGGCGATTCTCCGATGCAAACATGCAAATCAAACTGGCGAGGCCTTAGGTTATTTACATTTTCTTCGTTTGTACAATAACTGCGCTGCGACTCTCGACAGACAACCGATTTCCTGCCCCGTACAGCATAGTGTACGCGGGCAACAAGAAGGACCAGGACAAAAAGGGAGAAACAAAGTAAATCTATTTTTTGTAAGCCGTTGTATCCGATGTGTAATACTCGAGAGCGATGAATGTATAGATTGCGAAAAAGTGTACTTTCAAGACGAAACAACGCGGACAATGAACGAATGAAAATCGGGCTTAAGCGAGTGGGATATGTTTTTGCGGCACGAGCAGCGAGACACCGATACTCATTTCGGGTCAACAGTATTATAGTCGATGTCCTAAATGTGCGGCTTGATCGAGCGACCAATCACAGCGGCGATTCCAAGCATCGAAAGCGAAATGTACTGTGAATGTCATCGACGTGCAGCAGCGATGTCAGCTATCGTGTCCTGTCGCTTTGTCAGATGAGCGCCAAGGTCGTCTGACGCAAACTCGACTAACCTTTCGGTGAGCGCACTCGTAACAGTAGTGCAAGTTCGCGATCAAACGAATGTTGGATGTGTATTCTCGTGCAACTGAGCAAAGACAAGAGGCGGCGATACAACAGATGACACGGCAGCCGCACTGAAAGCTGCGTGCTCGCGAGCACACCAAGGAGAGACGCTGCGCGACGGTGAGAGGGGGATAATTAACAGGGTGTATTGGCGTCGTATTAACCGATTATATGCTCTTCCTGTGCGTGTCGTGTATATGTATATTAATGTATAAACGCGTACATATATACGCACATATATTTTTTGTTACTCGTTTACAAAGCAACTTTAAGGACTCGATGTGGTGCCCGGCGAGGGGGCTCGCCAGGGCGCGCGTTTTTCTATTGATTATCGATCGTTCAAATGTTTTCCAAGTCACAGACGCTTGATTTGTATCGCTCCTTAGCAGGCGCACAAACTTCGCGGGCGTTTTTCCCGGGGAGGGGAGGGGGGTAAGCTTACAAGTTGACGTTGGACCCGCTCGCAGACTGGCGCCGCCGGTCCGTTTTCTGTTTCTCGGGGACGAACTCGGTTTGATCCGCGAGACTTGTATAATTGTATGTGTGTATATGCGTGCGACTATCGGCTAAAACGAATGTACATTGATCGTGCGAGTATTCTAAGTAATTGACTGTAATTTTATATAATATTTGTAAGGCAAATGAAATCTTATGTACAGCATACCTGATGTTAAATAACAAGCATATACCTTATATCTACGTAATCGAATGTATATGTGATTTATTTTGCTAATTATTTATCACGATTCATCGTTGCGCCGGTCGATGTTAATCTTCCGTCGGCGTTTCAACAAAAAGTATGGTTTTAATAAAAATTTTTCTCTCCGATTTCAACCGCCTCTTCTTTGTCACACATCCTCCTCCTTTCCTCCCTTTGCTTGTTTGTTTGCAACCCCCCATTTTAATTTTGATTTCCTCGACGCGCAGCTCGTTAAACAGTTTCTAGTTGATCGTTCCAATTTCACGCTCCGTCGTGGCTTCCGCGTATTTTTGTTGTCGAATAGTGTTTCGCGGATGTAACGCTGACATCAAGCGAAGTGAGATCGAACGTGGCCATTTTCGCTTTACTGCTTCTCTGACAATCGATTTGAAAAATGGGCCTACGTGGAGAGGCTGCTTATCCGTTTCCGTTGTTGTTTACATTGTCGAGGCATTTTTCAGCGGATCGCGAAAGCAGATATAGCAAGCGCAAATGAATACCTAGTCGGGGGGAAAAACAACATCTGGAGAAGGCGAGTAGAAACGCGACTTGATTTATCAGTCGTACGGGTTATTGATCGCATCACACTTGGCGTCTGTTTTGAAAAGAAAATTACTCTTCAGGAAGAATAATATTTAATTTACTATTGTGATTACAGGGATTTATTGTTACCGTTACCGTTGTTTCTGTGCAAACTTTCTTAAACGCCTTTTATTCGATATCTTAATGAATGGAGCCTCTGGAACGAGATAAGTCCGTAGCAAGGATTTATGTTCCTGACGTCAAGAAGAAAGACTTGGCTTGATATAACAGCATTATAAGTCAGCTCGGAATACAGTTATATAAAGTTATACTTTTCTGCTGCGCGGGTCCGTCAAATGCTTCTTTCAAAAGCATTATATTGTTTTAGGCAAATTTATTTATTTCGCTTGCAAAAACAATTGGCGCTCCCTTAATCCTATTATGCAGCGATGTAGAACTCGATCCGTTCAGCGAATTCATTTGCATGCAAACTTCGCTCATAATTATTTGCATTACTCATTTTTGTGCAAACTTCGATGTCGCTTACACGGCTCTCCACAATCATCTCACTTTTGCCTTACGTAACGCAACTTCTTATTCGTTAATTAGCTGATCGATTTGCATTTTTTCTTCATCTTCCTACTCCTCTCTCCAGTTGATCCGTAATATTTCGTCAGGTCGTGGGCATTTTCAAGTGAAAAATTTCCCTTGATAATTAAGGACAGGAATTCGGCAAATCGTTCCCAACGATGTCGTTCGACTTGTCTTTGACTCTGTGAGCTTAATGAAAGTTTCTTAAACAATATATTTTTGGCCAAATTACTAAAAGACACTTGTAAGAAGAAGACATTGCAAGTTTCTATCTGGTGTCAGACGAGGACAGTGGATCTACAAAGGGTAATGTTTGCCTCGTTTGTGAGTCTGGACAGACGGTAATGTGGCGCTCGGACAGAAATGAAATTCGGGTGATTTAACAGTTCGAATTTCGAGTCTACGTTGAGTCGAAAAAAAGACAGTCAATCTTGTCGTTGGACCAACTTTTTCTTCGAACTACGTTCATTTGCCCGGAGATCGCTCGCCGATCATCGAGCCCTATGACTCAACTATTTGCTATTCAAATGTCACAATCCTGCATGTCATGATCGCTTTTTTTCATCACGTCTTGTTCTTTTTGCATCGCATCTTTTCCACCGTGAAATAACTGCGTACTTTTTGGAGCGTCATCGCTGAAAAAATAAATTCTCCAGAACGGAATATTGATTTGGGACTTTTAACGTAGAATATCCTTCGCGACTTTTAGATCCCACTGTTAGGACGGAATTCAGTTTTTTATCGGAAGGTAAATGAAGAGTAAAGCAAAGTAATTTTTTTAGTTTTTACAAAGTCGCATTCACGAGGTCTGCGCACAACTTTTAACTTTATGATGGTTATATCGTTGGCTGAAAAAGTCACATTTTGATGGAATCGAGTTTAACTTTATGTATTCTATGAACCGCCAGAACAAGGATACAATTTTTTTGTCACTCACTATATGCAAATTGAAATATTTGAACGCCAAATCGTGAATGTTTGTACACGTTCTTATCAATTGTGTACTTTGAAAATAGACATTTTCAATTATATCAAAAGGGAACTGAAACTTAAATTAAAGAAAAAAGTTGATAAAAATTGTTTATTTAATGTTCAGTTTATACGCAAATATATAAAAACAATAAAGATTACATTTCTAGTTAAACATTGGAAAATGAATTTTCGACTTACTTAATATTTATGATACAAACAATTTGATTTACAGTTTTAATTGAAACACAAATGTACAAACTGAGAAATGTTGATTCTGCAATTGAAAAAAAGTTTCAAGTATAATGAATATATATGAATAGAAGGTCTAAACTTTTGAACTCGATTGTAATGATAAAACCACCTTAAGGAGCCCCATTTTTAATTCTGACATATTCTCGTGAGTTTGTATATAAGGGATTTTGTGATACTGAGGTTTGTCGTGAAAGTGCAAATAAAATAAAAGTCTTTTGATATAAATTCATCGAGTTGTTTCAGGAAAACAAACTTTTATCCTCTTTGCGACAATTTTTGTGCTTTTAATCAAACACGATGGCGCAGTGATGTGGTTTAATCTAGAATTCTCAACGCAGACGTTGCTCCTTTCATCCTGATGGAATAAAATTTATTTGCAGCCTGCTAGCAAGCATGGCATCTCAGTACCTAGACCGAGACCGCTCTTAGTCGATGATAATTGAGGCCAATTAGGGAAACAAGAACTCAAAATCGAGGGAATTAATTAGTCGTAAATATAAACCCTAAGGATAAGCTTTAAATAGAATACTCCTATTTTTAGCATTATTTATCGCCAAAACTTTTTGTCATGTAAATCACGTGATCTTGTTTAAAAATGAAACATGCGAGAAATACATTACACGTTTATCGAAACACAATATCAATGTATTGAAATAATAACGATGTTTCTATAAAAGGTTTAAAAGCAGATTGCGAGTTACTTTCAATTATTCACGTCTGCAAATAGTGCCCTAAGTGATCCGTCCATAATTAAATCTTTGCGTTCATCGTCATTGACGTAATTAAAACAAAGCAGTTTGGTCGATGCAAATGGTCCAATATTTGATATTCATGAAATTGTTATCAAATATATAGTTAACCACTTTTCGGCAATACCCTGTTTACAAGCAAATTTATGAATCAGTACCTGAAACGTTGCAACTTCACAAAGTATTGCTTCCAGTTCTCTCCTAATTCATCCCAAGTTACAATTTTATCGCTATCGTTACTCATGTTACACTTTCATTGCACCTTTGCATCGTTAAATATTGCAATTACACTACGAGACAAAAAACTTGCACTTTTTGCTTTTCGTTTAATGAACCGCCGGTTTAATGAAATCAAATTTGACATACAGAAAGATTGCATTAGGGCACAGTTATATATAGGTTTAATTAGCTATTCATAGATGATTTACTGGGATGAAATGCTTGTCGTGTGCTTTGTTTGCAAGCACTCTTCAACATTCCGCCATTAATGGTGCGGACGTAAATGAATATGATTAGCTTGAAGTAAAGTTGGCCTATTTATCGTCATGGTACCATTAAACAAGTCGAGCACAAAGGCCCGCAATTTATTCGTACATATTATTAAGCGGATCTAACGTGTCGTGTATTAGCCAAGGCAAATTGTCAATAATTTGTTTGATTATGTAAATAATACATATGTAATGACACTGCCAGTTCACACTATATATCGGTCAGACGTGATAGCATTGATCTCGCGCGAGATCGTGTTTCGAGACAAGAAAGCACTACTTCGGATATTCGAACTCTCGAGAAGCTTTGAATTCAATTGACCCGGGTAACATTAGCACTGTACGTAAGTTTAGTTTGCGGCCAACAATCCAATAGCTTAGGCTATTCGGTTTGACCGATTTGGTTCTAATTAGAGGCCTATTATGCATTCTCTATTTGTAATGTAACGAGCTTATAGCCCTGAACTTAGCTGCAATTTCCAAATCATTGTGTCACTCCCGCTAATAATACATTTATTATTTATTCCTTTTCTCTATTCATTCATTTCGAGCAAATTCAAATTTTCATCATATAATTGTATACTTCTAACGTTACTTTTTTTCTATTTCAAATCATACAATACAGAGAAATCGAATTCATAAGAATTGTAATGTACAATGTAAAACATTGCTGCGATTTTATCTCAAGAATTGGAATTCAGTAGCAAAATTTACTATGTATATCGAAAAAGATCTGATTTACATCGCAAAAACTATCATGTTCATCATAAAAAATACGGCATTCATCGTAAAATGTACGATGAATTTTTTCAAATTTTGTATTTAATACAAACATTTTATTATTCACCAATATTATAAAGTCATTAAAGCGATACTTTTATTTATAAAATTCGTTTGAAGTGCCAGGAAGAGTCTACGTCATATATGGCGGGTGTAATAATTTCATAGAAACTATGTCATTTTTCGTTAGTTCCTCGTCTAAGATGACGCTAATCAAATTATATAGTGCGTGGAGCAATTTCATAGAAGTAACGTTATTTCGCATTGTGAGCATTGTGAAATTACGTGTTTAGTCTGATATGACATGCACGTAAAATTAAGTTACTTATGCAGTAGTGATACAGAAGTTGTTTAATTTTGTATTAAAAGTCGCGTCAAATTCTATCTTCTCTGTTAATATCGATTGAGTTATATTCGAAGTATAGTAATATTAGGAAATTTATGCTTTACATTGCGTGAAATATAAAACTGCATTTTCGTATGTAAAACGTATTATTAATATAATATTACACTACATTTCGAATTAGCAGAATTTGCATTCTGTTGCATAAAATTAGCTTCTCCATAGTTTGAAATAACGTTAATTATATTAAACTACGTATACGATGATTTGACAAAACTGATATTATTTAAATAATGTAAAATGTAATATTGAGTGCTAAGGTTCTAGCAAACTCCATAGATGACAAAGATACGTTTTCTCGCGTATTATATTTCAAAGTCTTTCATGTAACATCGATTGATAAAAAGAAAATATTGATTAGAAGTATTTGAAATTTCATAATCGCTTGACTATTCCAACGAATTAATTATCTGTTTTAAGCGCGACGTCAAAGTTATAAATGACCACACGGAAGCTCCATTTCGTTATCCAGTATGATTATTCAATACACTTATTATGAATAACCTGCTGGGATAGGGGCGAATTTGTTGGCACACTTACAGTGATTGTCATTCTATTTTAATAAATGTTTCGGGAGGAGAAAGATGTACCAATCGCTATAAATATTGCCTGCTGCAAGTGCCAATAACTGCACCCTTTGTATCACATAATTTGTTATTTTTTTGTCCATTCTTTTTTCAATTCGCGTCATCCATCATTGTCAACGGACTTTATCGTCGCGAGATTTATTCTTTCACAATGTAGCTGTACGCGATATCATATTTTTGCACTGATTATGTTACACGACGAATTTCGTCGAATCATTTTACAGTGCCATTATTTCGTCGTAATACGAGTAATAGTCTAATATTTTCACAGAAACATTGTTTTCGCAAGTCACTCTCCGAGCTTTTCTTTTGATCGGGCATTCAAATATCTGATTTGATATCACGCGAATATATTGAAAAGCGTCGCGACCTTTGAATTTATATAGCTGCTTTAGCCAAACGCTTACAAATTTCGTCCAAATATTTTTCTTTATTTCGAATTCCAACGAATCAGGCGGAAACACGCTCTCCGCCGAATCAAATTACATTACGTAAGAACCGTTGGTAGCTCCATTTTTAAATTGTATATTAACACATCGTTTAAGTTAAACGTGTGTATTTATATTACCGCAGCGTCAAGCGAAAACTGTTTCGTTTTGAAACACGTGAAACGTACAAAATTGACTAGAAGGAAAACAACTTTCTCGCTGTGCAGGAGCATCTAAAGCAATCAAAAAAGGAGTTATCTGAATTGCATCTTTGAGCTAGTTTGACTGGCCTTATTTGTCGGCTGTGAAGACACAGAAGCTCAATTAAATGAGGACATTGTTCAATTATTTCGCACTAAACGAACATTCTCCTCACTATTCACTTAGGCTTTGTCACACAATTGTCATAGTAAACCTTTTTAATGATTCATTTTTTAGTTCAACATTAAAGGAGAATTCGCTTTCTAACAACGTGCATGTTTCATTGCAACGAACTTCCCGTCAACTTGGTACGTCAATTGATACGTCAAATTGATTATTTCGCGATTTCCATTACGCCACATCTCACGGTTCACGGACTTTTGCGCGTCTTATTTTTCATAGGCGAAATTATTTGGTCGATAAAAAGAATTGTTAGACCATCATTTTTCTGCTCGGTATCATATTTATACCCTTAAATATATATTTCTATTGAGTTACGTATCCGCTAAGTTCAAGGAATCTCTTTTGCCAAATGTGCACTTTTTCAACTGTCGAGCTTTCAGTTATTAAAATCGCTTACAATTTATATATATAATATATATATATATATCTATATATACTTCAAGTATGTATTATGTTTATAATATATATATATATATGTATAGAACGGTTAGGCCGAACAGAAAACAGTACAAAGTAGAGCGGTGCTGTGTATTTACATTATCACTTTTTCTAGAAGTTTATGTATCACGTTTTATTATGTCTCCGTCATATATCATTGATTTAGATTATACGATCTGGGTGGAGCTGCTTCTACTCCATCAAATTTTCGAAATCGAACCTTAGAGACTTTGAGATAGCGTTTGATAGTTCTATATACGTTGGAGTATCCCTGGTTTACTGAGAAATAAAAAGTCAAGCGACTGTAATTCAAATTCTGCTTCTAAATTTGTCGGCGACGCTGATGGTCTAACAGTTTTACGTCCGAGTTATTGTCAACATTTGTGATCGATTTGCCGCAAGTAACATAAGAGAAATACTTTTTTTCATAATGTCTCGATATAATTGGGTTAACGTCGCTTGTCCGTTATGAATCTTAAATTCGCTGTCACAAATTTGAGGATTAAGCGCGAATAATAATTGTGGTCGCCACATACTTTCAAATTTACATAGTTCTCTCGTTTATTTATACGAGCCACCTGAGTTATTTGACAAGCGCGATCGAATCGCAACTAGATGGCGTTATTTACGAAATCAAGTTATTACCCCGTGCAAAAAATGGCCCGAACTTTTTAACGTAAATGCTAAACTTCGAGGCTACTTCTCAAAATTAAGAGTTAATGTTTTTCCTTAAGACAAATTACTAGGTTCTAATCAGAAATCCTAACATGGCTTAGTTAAGAATATAAGTTTATTCTGGCTGTATATTTTTGAAAGAGTAATTAGGAATATTTAACAACAATTTATTTCGAATGCTACATTCAACAAAGTATAATAAAAAGAGATATTTCGCGATAAAATAAACTTTCGGAAATGTTAAAGTTAGATAAATGGATATCGGTTGAATTATATTGTGCAATGAAAAGGGAAGTAGATTGTTACTAGTACTTTTTAATTCGTACATTTTGTTTAAAGCTTATGTTAAACTGTTGGGTATATATGTTTAATATTCATATTCTGTAATACACTGAAACATAATTTGATGGCTACAATTTTTGCTTCTCGTTCTAAAATAAATTATTATACAACCAGAAGCTTGAAGTATTTTAGTTTAAATTTTGAGTCATATTGATTTATGTTTTGGGTAAAAAGTGGAATCGAATTAGTTCCAATTTGTATTTACGTTTCGAAAATGACTCGTATTTAATGAACGTATCTACACAGTTATAACATCAGCTCCAAATATTATATCCCAATTCCAAATTAAGTCAAATTTATTATTAAAGATGAAACTAATTCATATACATTTTTTAAACGTAAGGTTGTTAATATTTCTTATAATATATTTATGTAAAAAGTTAATTAAAAAATGAGTTTTAATTAAATAAAACTTCATTTTTCATATCAATTTTGTTACTGATTTTTCAATTCACTATGTTCGATAATATAAAAAAATTATAATATTTCCTAGAATTTTAATCGGAGTAACTCGACGATGCTCATTATTTTCTTAGTGTAAATGCGAAGAAATGATTATAGATTTTCAGCTTTTAATGCTTTTTGAATTGGTTGTAATAACAACTTTTAGTTTTTAAGTTTTGTACTATTATGCTGCTGCACTTACAACTCGAAAGACTCCTTGTGTTCGCCGTTAAAATCCCTCGATAAATATTTCACAAATGAAATTAATTATTACAAAATAAATTTTTAACAATGCGGAATTAAATTAGTTAAATTTGTAATCTATTTATTAAAAAAAAAGAAAGAAGAATTGAAATATAGGTAAAGTAAACTATATATAGTCTGTGTGAAAATATTTAATTTCAAAAGAATTTGTTGGTTTTATTAAATAAAACTTCTTGTTGTTTGATTAAATAGTTTTTATTAAAATTCAATTGTTATTTCAATTCTCTAAATTTTACTATTTAAACGAATTTTTTTCAGTATAAAGAGCTGCAGTCGGAGAAAAAACTATAAACTTTCCAAAATTATATAAAAGTATAGATTATTTTTTGCAAGGGATGGACGTTTTCTTATCAGAGTATTATAATCAATTTACGCTCGTTACATCTGACAAGCGTTACTGTCGGATTCAAAGACGGCTCCACTGATAATTTCTGTCATCATAATTTACTTCCGTCGAGCAAATGAAGTTAAGCAAATTTGATGTCTATTGTGTTGTCCGTTGTCAGTTCTTGACTAATACAATTGCCCGTAACAATTTATCGAACTCCATCGCCGCCTCGAACCAATTTCGCTCTCAAATCAGATTGAATTAAAATTTAACGTCACGCAATTTCGGCCTTTTTATTGTCCAGCCGACAAATGAAATGTTCGTTTTGAGTCTCCTTGGCGTGCAGATTTGTGCTGATATATACTTCATACCCATATGATCAGTTGGTCGTATAAATATAATATTTAAGCACACGTATCCCTGGCGTTATATTTCTCCTTCGGGCATTTTTAAACTTTACTACACCATGGCCTAGTAAATAAAAGCGGCACCTTTTTAAGAACCTGTCGAATGGGATTAAGCTTTTTTTTTCCTCGCAAATAGCAAACGCTTAGGCCGTTTTACTTTCTTCCGCCGTGAAAACATCCCAATTTGATTTACGCCGCTTCATTCTGTCGTCTCCCTATTCCGTCGGTGTTTTACATTCCGACACTTGCATATCGACGTTACGAAGTAGTCGTAAAAACCAGCCAACATTTAGCCCATCATTTTCTTTCATTATCAATCGATTCCGGCTGCTTAGCTGATTAAGCGCGAATCGTCGCGACAAATAACTCGGCCGTGGTGTGCCGAAAGTGTGCTACTTTTGTCTGGAGAGATGCCGGTAAAAGAAAGGAAGAAAGAGGCACAGAGATGCGGGTATAAAAGCCACAGAGAAAGAGACGGTCCGGCATAATGAAGGAGCCGGTACACTGAGAACAAAAGAGGTGAAAAAAAGGCGGGGCGCAGAAATTTTTGGGCAACCATAGGAGGTGGCGGTAGCCGGCCTCGTTATGCCGGAAAATCTGCAATCGATTGTAGGAGTCGCCGGCGAGGCGTCTGCGCGACGTCGACGCAACCGTTGCAACGCGAGGTCGATAGCATCGAGCCCCGGTTCAAACCGACTCCGACGATGAGCCGCGAAAGAGAGATAGCTACACGAGAGAAGAGCATTTACGCGAGCTCCGCTGTACCTTTTCAACGAGGAAAACAGGTTTAATGAATTTCGCCTATAAGTAATTCAATACAGTTGCTAAAAGGTAGCTCCGGGGATTGAGAGGGGGGAGGGATAGCCGACGGTTTTTTCTGCTGGCTTGTTGGTCGTCTGATTATTTGATTGCGATAAAAAGTTGAATGTTATTGATGTGAGTGATGCTTGCGAGAGGGCGCACTTTGCGGGTCATTGAAAATGAGTAAACTTCGCGCAATAATGCAAGCTATGAAAAATGGGCCGAAAGTTTGATGACTAGCGAATCCACTTGCCCAAGTTGCAAGTAATTTTTAATCGAGTTATCGGCGCTCCAAGTTGACTCTGCGTTTATTCACGTCGCAATTTCCCACGGTTATCACTGCTGCGTTTTGTGCGTACCGCACGTTTACCGCAATCCTTTAATCCATTGCGCACGATTCGCTGCTTACAAAACGGGGTCGATGAAGACGTGGTTCTCTTAAGGAGGAGCGGTCACTTTGGACGAAATGAAATGAAGCTTCGAAAATTCACGGAACCTTTAATGATTCGTACGAGTTTGCCGAGAATTCGAATAAATGTGGTTTCTAAAATTAAGGTAATGCCATTTCGAAGTTGTGATTTTAAGTACGGCACTTCGAAGGGCTGCTTGTACAAAAAGATTCATTTTTCGGGTGAAAATACAATTACATTTTATTTTATAATTGACCAATTTTTATTTGACTTGAAAAAATTATATTTACTTTTGTTTGATGTCAGAAAATGTTCCGAAAATGTTTGCGCAAGTTTAATTGTAATTTCTTCATAGTTCACTAATTAAAAATTGTTGAACAAACAAAAAAGTTTGAATAAATTTGTTATTTAATTTCTGTTTTAAATTAAAATATTCCCAAATTGAACTTATATGTAAGGGTGATTGTGGTAAACAACCATTATATTCACCATTTGAGATGATATTGTCGAGTTTGTTCTTAATGCACAGAATTGTATATTAATTTTCGTACTAAGTTGGTGCTTATTTTTAATATCTTTTTACGAAATTAAATAAAACCACTAAATATTCATTATGCCATCTTGGTCATTCTACCTCTTCTATTTTATACAGTATAGCGTAAATGTTTTAGTAAATAGTCATCTAAGAACGGGTCCAGTGAATGGTCATTCATTTAATATCTTTTGTTTATCTTTGTTACTCACATGCATTAGCACTCGACTATTCACTGATGCATCATTTAGACTTTTTTCAATATAGCGAATTAATAATATAAATTTATTTTATATAAATGTTCATTTTAATTATTGAAAACATACGTGTTCAAGTATAAAATTGTTAATATTTTTCTTATCCTTTTAATACAAAAACGGATATAAACGAGCATTATCAAATTATTATTAATTAAATTTAATTTTATTTCGAATGGATGTGTCATTTATACAGTAATTCTTTTTCAAAATATTATCTTTAGTATTACATGTACTTATAATTTGTATTTGTAGTGTAGAAACAGAGGTATTTTTTTATAGAATTGATTCATATACACATCCACCATTTAGAAGCAGAAGAGCCTCATATAATATCTTTTTAATACCACGATTAATGAAACTATATTTAATTGCATCATTTCAATGAAAATCGTGTGATTTTAATCATATTTCTTTATAAGCATTTAATGTTTTTCAATTATCTTCTTTGTGAAATAAGTTTTTTAAGTATTAATCTCGACTATTTTATTCTTATCGTATTATAACGATAATTATGATTATCAAATACATATTATTTTCTTTTTAAATTATTTAAGTTTTATTTGGAATTCAAATCAATTTAAGAATAATATTGAATATATCTTTCAAGTTTATTTTCTACTCAGTGTACCTGAATAATCATCTTAAGAAGTCTATTCAAATATTCTCCTTTTAAATTCTCATAGTGAGGACGAATAGTTTTTGGCTGCGCACTTTGTTAACGCAATTCTTTTTACTTCTAATTATCCGGCGGATAGGTTTTTGCCAGCTGAAAGGGGAAAGTGAATGTTTTGGTTGCTGGGATATTTGTTATTTGCGTTGCAAGCCGCTGCAAAGGCACTTCGTTTGAGCGATCGGATTGTTGTGTGTGCTGAGGGTTGTTTCGTTTGGCAAATTAATTACTTTGTGTTTGGATTATCGGTGTCGAAAGTGATTGAGAAGTCGAGCTCGAATAATGGTAATTGCGATCGGGTGTAGTTGAGAAAGATATGGGCCGGATGTTTAGCATTCAGCGAGAGATGATATCAGTTATCGATAAGAGATTTATTTGAGTCAAAACGAAAGTGCTTGGTGTGGTTGTTGAACGTATGGCTCGAGCCTTCAACAGAAAAGGATTCCACGTGGTGACAATTTGGACCAGGAAATCGATGAATCTCAACAGTTACATGATTGGCTCTTTTTATTTTGACGTGTTCCGGAAAATAGGAAATCATTGCTACTGATCTTGGACATAGCTTTTACTCGAAGTTTCCGAGTCAGATAAATCAAAAGGATGATTTCGGAAACCAAATAAATATATGAATAGATAAACAAAATAGCTTTTTATATTGAATAATGCTTGATAAGAATTTACAATTTTTAATGTGATATTGAATAATTCACAATTTTCCTGTTTATTATCCGGTAGCAAACAGAGCGAATGAAACATTTTCTTTATTTAATACATAGCGTCTCAATGTGAAAAATGATATTCTCAATTCGGATTTCTGAATTACCGTTGAATTTTTCAATTTGTTTATTTCAAATAACGAGAAGTATCTTTAATTTTTGATTTGTGCTTTCAATAAAAAAAACAGATGAAAAATATCGCTTTATTTATGGCATTATTATTGTATCATTACATCTGTCATTAAAAGTAATGTAAATAATAATGTATTGATTGCTTAGTATTTATTTTCAAATTAATTACACTTTTAATTTGAAGTTCTAAACATACAGCCAGTCCTGAAATTTCCTCTCATTTCTACAGTTCATTAAATTTATTAAATTCATACACATATATAAAATAACATAGCAGAAATGTGCATTGTAAATTGTCACGAATAGGATATGTTTAATAAATGTTTAGAAATCGTATATCCTGTTTTTTCAATTTAATTTTAAAACAATTTTAATATGAAAAAAGTGTTGGACACATTTGTGATTCGTATATCTCTGATGTAAAATAAAACGTTCAAAGAATTGATCGTTTATTTATACTGTCACATGGTTCAGAAATTTTCTATAACTATGGTTACACATATCTATTATACATGCTGTGAAAATTAATATTATTCATACAAATATATCACGGAAGTAACATGCAAATTAATTTATTTGCGTTCTTTTGAAATCTATTTAAAACTCTTCAAGCCTATCATGTATCGCTTTATGTAATAATATCTTTATGATCTTATACTGTGAATTAAACAGATTCAGCTTGGATAGAGTGTCCTGAACTTGGAACATCTCCATAAACCACTTCATCGTTCCCAAACTCACGCCAGAGGTAATTCAATTGAGTCTTGAAATTTTTTTTAGTTCAACCTAACAATTTGCGGAAAAGTTTCCGAAGTTTCGTCCCTGATATGCTTCGAGAATGATATTACGTTTTCTTTATTTGGAATAAAGTAACTTTCTATATAAAATCATCATCAAGTTTTCCGTTACATGTAACGAATTATTTACAGTACGTTCATTTCTCAATAATACACATTTCAACATTTTGCGCCATTTGTAGTACCATATTTTATACTGACGAAACTGGTCAGACATTCGTTTTAGTATATTCGCTGGAATAAAAACTTGGGGAACTGCTTAAAAATTGTCTGTGTAAAAACTTAGGGTACATAAGCTTTGCTATGGTTCATCGATAAAAATATCGTTACAAAAAAGACAACCGAAATCGTTACGCTGCGATAATCTTTTATTTAATTCAATTTCTCTGACGAATTTTATTTATAAAACGGAAATTTCAATCTCGAAGTATTATTTTTTCATATGATATTCCAGGCATCGTACACAGTCAGTAAATTCAGTTGACTCGTGAGCGTTGCTGCTGGAATATTAATACGTGCGAATATTTCATGTTTCTATAACACAATCCATTTTTATACTCGATATAACACGCAAATATTTCGTACATAATGAATTCACGATGCATGAATTGATGAATTTTCTATGCCTGTATTAGCTACGAATAACGATTTGTTGCGTGCATATCATTTTGCACAATATTTATCTCAGATATACGCAATTCGTCTGTGCTCTATTTGGGTATTCCGCTGATGTATAATTCGCATTGAGGAATACTACATAATGTAATGATTGCTGTAACGTTGGAAACACATCTGAAATTGGGTTGATTGTTATGGTTAGAAATACCGTAATTGCTTGAACGTTAGGCGTTTAATATTGATTTGATGAGATTTAATTATAGAAACCTTAAATCAACTTCAGCATATCTTCTGTTATCGCGAAAATGTTTACATTTCCTTACGATTTCGCCTTTATCTCATGTCTTTGAAGCTGCTTGTATATTATTTTCCTTATATTTTGTTTGCGATATATATATTACTCTAATTCCGAACTCTTTTTCGTGAACATATATACTAACTAAAAACATCTTAAATTTGGGTTAGTGTAACGTGATAGAAAATCAGTAATTCTGCAGATGGTTCGTCTGATTTGAATTAAAAAAAATGAATAATCCATGACGTGTTTATATTTACAATATGGAATAAATACAGGATTTGAATATCCTTAAAGGTGTAAAAGTGCTAGAGTTCTTCATTACTATAGAAGTTATGTGATGTTAGTAATTTTGTTTGATATCATGTGACCTATTAATCATTAAATGTTTCAATTACTGCTCCAATTTTATCACTAAGAGTATTATATTTATCACGCATAATTCATATAATATATATCGCTACTAAGAGCAGAGAATTGGTTCGATAATGTGGTAATTTCATCACTGTTAATTTATTTTATAATATTCTATAGACTTATCAACAACATCACCAAATATTATTAGTAGGCTGAATTATTAACAGGTTGAGTGATTTACTGAAATGCTAAACAATCCTTTATTTGTTTTTTCCTTTGTTCTGGTAGTAAAACAAATGAAAATATTTTATTCAAAATAATTTGAAATTCACTTAATAATACTCTACATCTGTATATTGAATTTCGCAGCAAAAATTCAATCTTGAACTAAAATTTAATTAAAATATTGTTTAAATTAACCAACATCAACTGCAAATGAAAAAACAAAATCTTTTATATAATGTACATTTTAATACATTTTTATTGATGATTTAAAAATACACACATATATAAAAATCTATGTGTGCATACATTTTTATACATGTATACTTTTTACAGATGATATTAAATCTTGCTGTAAAATTCCATTTCTTTTTTTATCTTAATAGCAAGATCATATTATAAAATAATACCTTTGCGTTGCTATATAGTGAAATAAATTTCTTTCAAATCAGCACTGAAATTAGCTTAATGACATGTAATATCTTTCATGTATTAAATGTTATTATCTCCAGACGAGAAGATTTTCGAGGAACGTTACTTATAATTAGAACATGCACCCTCGCAATCATTCAGGATATATGAACAAGTTTTTATCATTACATAAATTAAATCCAAAAGCTTTGTAACTTATACTGCATTTTCAACGCCGTTTCAATTGGTTTATCAAAATATTCCTTCGTTCAATCCAAATTACAATATAGATAACTGGAAACATGAAGATTTCTATAGATCATTTACGTTAGCAGATTTTGCCTGAAATGATATTAATTATTTCGACGTGAACAATAGCATAGTTTGAGCGCAAAGTGAACGTAAAATCGATTGTTTCGATTCTGCATATGTTTTGTGTTGTCAAAAATTGACTGACTTTTAAAGAGTGCCGTTCTCTTAATCACAGATTTTCTCCGTTTGAATTGCTATTAAACTCATTAAGCTACCATTGACTGTGAATGTATGAGATCAAATATATTGCGTTGCATGTTGTTGTTTGGACTTTAATGAAGATTGACAAATAATGGTCTTAAATTACAAGAATAATGGATTTATGATTGGTCATTTATTGAAATCAAAGTGCGCCTCTTGGACTTTATCGAGTTAATTAGTCTGATCAATCAGTTTGATTATTCACTAATCAATGATGCTTCTTATTTGTTCATCCCTTGACTAAGGACTGTTAAATCAGCTATTCAACATTTAAAAATCATTGAACAATATCAAAATGATACAATCTATCTGACTTTAATTTTGATTAAAATTACGTTTATTTCGAATTTCTGTTCAAATAAATTAATTAACTTTTCAATCTGGCAATTATCATATGCCAATCAATATTTTCTAGTAAATTAATCATTTTAGGCAAAACCGTGTGGAAAATTTTGATTTGTAATTGCTAATTCTATTTTCGAAGAAAAAACTGATTAATCCGAAATGTTGAACATGCGTGGTTTTTAACATATTCGTGTATTAGTTGAAATAAACATATATTATGAAAAATTATTACTACTTTAATACAAAATATTTCTCTATGAGTATGTACAGCTACAAATAACAGGAGAGTTACTTTTTTAAATTTCGAAATTTATTAGCATTTTTACATAAGATATTTATATTTTTCGATAAATAATTTCATAATTTTGTCTTAATAATGATTTACAAAATTTTATGTAGATATACTTATTGAGTATTTTGTATTCCAGTTGATTGTGCATATGATCATTGAGATAAATTATTGGTGGATATAATGTCATAATTTGCATATTTCAAATATTTCTCAAATAGAACTGTATGTAATATTGTGTATCATGATTAAAAGAAAAGAATAAAATCGTTTATTTTGAATATATGTATGTTTCAGTAAATAAAAAAAGTTCAAAAACTCAAAACAAACATTTACTTAGTTTTTAATCAGAAATGTAATATTAATAACATTTCTGCAAATGTGAAATATATGTAGCGGCATTTTAATGGATAAAGTTCCATTTTAAATTTAGATTTATGATAAATAAAACGTTACGTTATATTAGGAATCAAACGATTGTCGACAAAATATTTTTCGGAAAATGTGTCACTTTTAGCTCGACATAAAATAAGAATATTTAATTAAAAATTAATATGATATAATTTTATTTAGAGTGTTTTTGTAGTTAATAATAATTTTGGAAATTCTAAAAAATTTATTCTCAGAACATATTTTTAGTTTCTAAGCTCTGAAAAGTCGATATAAGAATTTTTACACATTTGTACAATAATTTTAAAATCGTGTTTAAATTTCATTATTTTAAAAATAAAGAATTTTTTTGATCGTGCCATTATTTTTAAACTGACTACTTTTAGTCACCCTAACTTTTATACCATAATTTTAAGTATATAACTATGACCTTAAATATAGGTGAGGTAATGTTCTGTAGAGTTAATTCATACATTATTTTTAGTAGATTTGACTAAATTTTAAATGATTCGCCTTATCATGTTTCTTAGCTGTTTCATAGTTTGTTAAGTTCATAGTTGAACTATAATAATTCATATTTATTTTCACAAACATTAAGAATTTATTTTGAAATGACGGCTTTTTGAATATTTTTAATTCGTATTTTAATCTAATTTTATAAAGAAAAATACATTGTAAAAGCACAATGTCTGTCGTTTACAGTATGTAAGTCGTTATATATTTACATTAAGTTTTTTATTGTGCTATAAGATTCAATGTCATTTTAAAAATACATCGTTAATTTACGTAGCATTTATGTATATCACGTATTCATTTACATAAAGTAAAATTAGTATAAAAATATAATTTCGTCTTTAGACTATAATCTTAATAATTATATAATTTACAAACGGTTTTAAACTAATATGTAAACTTGCAACATACATTTCAACTTACATTTTCATATATTTTCATAAAATGTATATTATGAAATAAATTATATGCAATTTTACATCGCGGTGGTTTTAATTTTACAAATATTTATCGACCTAATAATCGAATTTTTAGCAGATTTTAGATAATCTTAATTTAAGTATTATATTAAGCAACTAAAATTGATTTAAGCAAATTTAATTTTCTAATTTAAATCCTACAAGTTCATATCAAATTTTCTCAAATCTGACATTACAGTAACCCAAAGTGTGTAATAGCTTGGACTTAAGCAGTTGATCTGTCGATTACTTTTTAATGTTCAATACATTTCCCTACAACTGCCGAACTAACTTCGAAGCTAAGGAAACAACTATGCTGTTTGGTCAAGATTCTCTTAGGCACATGAATTTAATCAAGTACGATTTTCTATCTACATGCTTTTGTGAAACAAGTCTTTAATTAAACCCAATGGTAATTGGTACTGTATTCTCACTGTACTTGCGTGCTCATTCGTAATTCCGTTTGTACGTAACAGGCAACCTGTAGCGGTTACCTGAGTTAAACGAGCGTAGTTAATGTGATACTTTCTAATGCAAACACATGTGATATCAACCATAAAAAACCCCGGAGGTCGACATAATGGATGCCGTCAAACCATTGACATCGTGATTCCTACCGGCTCAATTCTCATTGAGCTCGAATTTCATATCAATAATCTAGTCGACGAAACAAGACGAGCTAACTAATTATGCCAAAACCTCTCAATATCAGTGAAGCAATAAATCCGTGGCAAATTTGCGAAACCAGCGTGAACAGTTCCATATATTTGAACGTATTTTTTTGTCGCGTCCTGCTGATAATAAGTGGATTCATCAGAATCGGAGAACTGCAAATGCGATTTGAAGGGCTCCGACGCGCAATGACCCATTTATCATTTCTACTGAATTACGCCGCGCGGGATTAATTTGTAATAAGTTTGAAAAAAACGCGCGCAGAATCGCAGCCGCTTTTCGGTTCGAGCCTGCGTCGACTGAAACAACAAAATTTCTTTTTGAACGAAGAAGCATTTGCATGTTTCTAATAGCGCGATTCCGCGCAGCTGACGTCAATAAAATCATTTGAACGAATGACTCGCTTCGAGCGTCTAGCGATTTCTTCTCGCACAATGTTTGCCTCGGAACACGATTATGTGCACCTGACGACTGCTGAATAATTTTAAATATTCTCAAGCTTCGACGCCACATCGAACCTGATAATGAAATCAGACCAAATTGGCGTCGTGCCTAATGTTACGCTGAAACACGACTACTCGCGAACGCGCATCCTATGAGTTGCTGCGTCTCGTCGGAGCTGAACACATCGCGTCATAATTCCTCACTGATTTACGAGTCCGACTTTCTTGTCACGGATGGAAAAGAGCATCTTTAGATGCAGTCAGAAGAGGGGAAGGGGAGACGATTGCAACGAAACTCGCGATTCTCATTAACAACCGGTAGAAATGCAAAACAAATGTTGGAACAAAAACAAGAAGTGCGCAAAGCACTTGAGCATTCATGATATTTGGGAAGCTGCTACAGAGTGCAAAGCCACTGATTGAGAAGTATATTCTAATTGTTCATCTCATACGTGTGCAAAAAAAAGTTCAATTGAAACTTGAGCGAGATAATAGACAATGGCGCAAATAGGCGTCTGCGGCTCGCACACTCGCCGCATTCGTACTAATACTTTCAGTTTTAATGAGTTGCGTTAAAACTCCGCCGAGGAGGGTTCCTCGAGCGAAAGTTTGCCTGTGTATGTGTGCAGTTAACGCGTCTCAGACATACAAAAAATACAAAGTGCAGAGAAGCGTGCACGAGACTGCAACATAAACTCCTGCTTTGCGCTTTTTAATTTTTTTTTTTATGACAAACGCTCAGTTGTTTTCGAAAACTAGCGAAAACGAAACTAGCAGTAGCTTTTTGCACGTTTCAGTTGTGTTTATTCGCCAATTCAACGCTAATGATTTCTACGACTCTTGAACTACTGATATTAATTTCGATGGAGCTCATCGCTACCTCCCCTCTCTTTCTTGCGGCCCCTTTGCGCCGATGTTCATACTCGCTTTGCATCTTTGAGCGATTTTTCGTTGCGCTTCGCCGCACATCTCCGAACTTATTCTTATCGCGCTTCTGACAAAATTCTTCTTTGTCCCCTTTGTTTCAACATCCGCAACTCAAACGCGCAATCAAACTTCCAACTGTACGCTCGCACGAACAAACATCTCGATCTGGCCACGCCTGTCATCTCGATTTCAGATCTTTATTGCGACCAATCGGGACGAAACTTGAGAGACGAAGCAACGCTATCCGCCAGTTAGGGGAGCTATTCTGATTGTTTCCCCGCGGGCTTTTCACACTGCTTTTCACACTTGCCTGCCCACTGCGAGTACAGAAATTAAGATGAGCAGCGCCCTTTCTTTCGGTAGACGCGATTTTCAGGCCGTCGCGCTATTCTTCGCGCGCCTTCTTTCAATCTATTCTGCGGCCTCTGTCGCTTGTTTACCACGCAGCTGGCCAAAGTTGACTGCAAAATACCTTTTTACATTTAAACTCGAATGAAACACAACGCGCCAAATGGGGACGATGTTTTTTCAAGAAACATTTCTCGCGTTTTGTCAAACACTTGTGCTTCGCGGGAGAAACTTTGGGGCCGCCGACTTTGGGGTCAATTTGCATCTTTTCGGGTGTAATTTGTTTGACGGTTGTCTCGTAGATTCATATAAGAAGCAGTGGTTCTGACAATTTTCTGTTCTTTTTAGTTTTATGAATACAATTTTTGTTATTGAAAAGTCTTACTTACTGTAAGTAAAAGTTGCTATTTATAGAAGTTCCAATGCTTAGATACGAAAGCAAAAAAGTACTAAAATGTAATTTCTTCAGTATAAAGATGTTGCATTGAAGAAAATTACAAGTTTAATTTTTAAACGAATTTCTTGAATTTTATTAACAATGCACAAACATTTTTCAAGACTGATAAATTGTAACAAAAAATAGTTTTGCTATTCGCAATAATCAATTTTTGCATATACAGTGATAGCAACTTTCATTTAATTAACAATTTGAAATTAAATGTTCGTTTGGTTATTTAGATCATATGTATAATTTAATTCATGAAATAGTTTCATAATTAATACTTAATTATATTATTATTAGGTTTTTTAATTTATATTAAATTATTTTATTTTTATGTACAGTGCAAAA
>JABFQD010000135.1:0-37067 GCA_022817045.1 Psix sp. ZL-2020
CGCGATTATGTGGTTATCCTGTAATTTTTCATCCTAAAATTCATTTGTTTGTTTGCAAGGAGAAAAACGAATTTTCAAGTTGTCGCCAAACTTCGTTGCGAAATAATTTTCAACCCGGAAGCTCCCGGCAGTCAACAACGATCGCAGATCTTATCGCAAAATTCTGCAAACGGATTTCGAAACGCATGCACTCTGTAATCTTTTGCGCAGTCGAATTCGATTTCTTCTCTAATTACAGCGTCTGCACATTAATGAACTTGCAAGTTTGAAATTCGAAGTTTCATCACAAGTTCATTGAGCGCAAAATTGTGCGTGACATCGGTTACTTCATGCTTTTTTGATTTATCATCATGCACGCTTGCTGATTAAATACAACAATATCCGTTGTATGTTAAATATACACTATGATGAAATTTGATTCTTAAGCGTAGGGCTGCTTTGTGCGCTATGTTTACTTCATGTACAAATCCTTTGTAATAGCGAAATATTCATATTTCGCTCTTATATCTTACAGTATCAAATTTTTACATCGTTCAGATTTTTCCTACGATAACAAGGATAACTTCGCTCGCGCGCAGTCGAGATGTCACTACATAAACAAAATAATAAATAAACAACGACCCGCAAAAATATAAAACGCAGGCAAGATTATTGGTTCGTCTTGCAATTAAGGTTTGTTCATATCAGTGACATCCGGTGTATGTGGGGAACCTATCGCTCGGCTCTAATTGGCCGACGCTCCTGACACATCCTAATGCATTACTGTCAGTATTTATTTCTTCTCGATAAAAAGCTAATCGAGTTTCACCAATTATTTGCTCTCAACTAAGTGGCTCACTCTCGCGATCCTGTTGTGATTGACAAATAAGCTACTTATATGAAGATCGATTATCAGTCTAAACTTTGCCATTTCAATCTTCATCGCATACTATTATTGACAGCTGATTATTGCAATGTTATCACGATGACAGAAAAATGCAGCGGATCATAACGAGCTAACTTTTAGTTAGCTGTCGACGAATCATCTGATAAATGAAGATTTACATTTCTTTACTTGATTCTTCTTTATTTGCGGACAGTTATAGAAGTATCGTTGTACTTGATGGGGTATAATTTAATTATTCAATAACTGATAAGGTATAAATGATATTTATTTCTTTGAATAGGATCTGTTCTTTGATATCAAGGTGGAGAATTCGTAGAGTTGGATTATTTTTGGATTCTCATGTTGAAGATTATTTACGAAGTCGTATTTATAACGCTCAAAGAACATTAAACTGACAAAAGTAACTGACCATATAATAAACCTTTATTAGAAAGTAAATTGGTATTATTGTGGTTCACAAGCTGTAAATAATATTTTTTCCTTCGAAAAACAAGTATTTTTGTTTTGTTTATAAATAATTCATTCATTCAAAATAGATAGAGTTGGCAGGAGAAAAGAAATTTTGCATAATTTTTTAATGTATTCAGAAAATCTTATTAAATATTCAAAAAAAGTATTGCATTGAAATCAAATTTTTTCATCAACTAACGATCATATAATGATATTTATTTATTTATTAATGCTCTTATGCTGTGATAAATAAATGATTTCAGTAGATGGAAATGTTTGATTCATATTTTTGATTCGGATTATATATCATAATATATAGTAATATCATATATTATTATATATGTATAGTTCGAGAATTATGCCTTTATATTAAAATGTTTCTGTTTGTTTTGAGCTTCTGATATCTTTTCTAGATTTGACAGTGTTTCGAATGATAACATTTGAAATTTCTAACAAACTTTTTATTCTTTTATTCATATACAATAGTAAATTGTATACTTTTATGAAAAATATTAAATATCCAACGGTTTGAAATTTGTCAAAATATACGATTCGACAAAATATATAAATAAACAATATGAAGGCTAAATGGTGGTAGTATTTTTTCTTTACTTTATTCAAAATACATACGATGAATATATTTTATATTTTCAATGTATTTTTATAACAAATTTTTCAAAAGTTAATATCATTTAACATAATAAACTTCTCATACCTTACACTGCTGACCATGCAAGATTAAGTAAGTTGTAATATATAAAACGAAACGCGGTTTCCAATATTTTATTCTATGTATATAACATACTGACATCTTGGTCTATTTCGTCATATTGCACGAATTAGGATGTTTAACAAGGATGCACCAGAAGTAGTTCTGCACCTTGTGCATCACAAATCGCGATTTCAGCCAAACCGCGTCATGTGGACAAAATATAGAATTTCATATTTATTTTATATGGTATATATAATATAGAAATTGTCGAGTATGTACAGTTATAATATTTCCTTTTTGAAGCAACTTTTTTTTCATTTTAATCTTCATAAATAATTTGCAGAATAATACCTATAATAATCGTATCAAAAACTGTTAAGTAATTCAATAAATTATGTATATAAATTCGAAAAATAGTTAATCTTGAATAATCATCTGATTTGCAAATAACACATAGTCATACAGTTAAAATATCTTTTAATTATAATAGCAGAATTCCATGAGAAAGACGATTAAAATTTTATAAAAAGATAATTTGTTCAATTGTTTTTTATTCTTGTGTTATTAAATGCGTAGAAAATTGCTGAAGTTTTAAGTATAATTAGGTTAATGTAAAATTTTCTCCAAAAGCATAAAAACATGAACGAAAGTTTGAAATGTATAAAATTTACTTTTACATTTATATATCTAATCGATCTTCTAATGAATTTTATCAATGTTTTAATAATTAAAAAAAACATATTTATTTGCCATATATTTGGTAAGTCAATAATTCTAATTGGTGCTTTAATAAAATGTTGTTCTACTTATAAATCAAAATATATATTTTTATACTTTAAATGAACATTTCAAAATTGGGTATTTTTTCATGACAAAGATGCATTTTTTTCTTTCACTTTTCTATAATGTCATTCTTTAATTTTATAGGATTATTTTAATATATAAATTGTTAAATTTGACTTATATATTTATAGATAAAATGGCTACGAAACTTTTTAAGTGAATCGAATCGTCTACAAATAGACCTATTGTAAGACACTTAATGTTGTACATTGCAATGGTTGACAGCGACGACTCCATTCATCTTCGGGAACCGATTTCAGGAGGTGAACTGACTCGCGCCAAGATTCGCGTTCGCTTTACATTGGACTGCTCTTTTATAGAATGAAATTTGATTGTTATTACGCTCCGTTGGTAAATCTGGCCTTCCATATTTGCAATTTTATTTTCATTGCATGCCGTTTACACTTTTATGGTAATATTTCAGTTGTTTTAAAAGCTCCGCTCTGAACAGAGGACTAAAGATTTTCTCTTATTTCTGGAAAAACGGTTGGAGTATGTATTTCCCGAGCAATGTAAAATGGCATGGGATTAACTTCTCAAATATAGCATTTCGCTGAACGCAGCTTGCTCAAGCAACAGTCGCAGTGCACAACTCTTCAAAGGAGCTAATCGAGAAACTGATAAGACTGTCATTCCAACAAATTGAAAATAGCGGATTGGCTGGCTAGACGTTACATAAAATGGCCGCAAAAAATGTCTCTTTTCGGTGAATCAAATATATTGTATTGTCGGTGGGAAATAAATAGGCGATTACATTAGTTCGTTAATGCGGAGTACGTAATTCAATGGAGCGTGATTGAAAATGTAAAGTGCGGTACAATTGATATTTCAACTTGCTAAATTGGATTTATAAATCTGAATTTGTATACAGTTGTGAAGAAATTTAGTAGTTGAACACGAAACGCACGATTGTGGTTCTCAGGAGATGAGTCGGTTTGAATTAGCAATGACGTTAAAATAACAGTGGATGGTAAGCGCACAATGTTTCGATTTCATAATTAATCTTATTGTGTGTCTTTCTAAATTACGACGTGGAAACAATCGTTCAATTGTATTACGTCTTGTATTTACATCGGACCGACAAGTTATATACATGTATGTAAATTCAAATATTACATATTCTATTGTTACGGTTTTAACATTCTAGCGCTATTTGCTTTACGTATCCATTTCGCTGATTAATACTGTATTTGTCATTAGTTGATAAAAAACTGTTGGCGAGATTCTAAGAAATTAAATAACAAGATTTTATGATTCTGATGTAACCGTGTAAATGATATCCATAGATTAGCGAACGTATCGAGGTCGGGGTCGGCAAATTTTTTAATATTCGAGGAAACTGATATCATAAAAGGCAATCGTCATCGAAAAAAGGACATATTCGTGATCGCCGACAGTAAAAAGTTTGATCGTACGATCGCGATCAGAATGCATGAGGCAGCGTGTTAGAGTTGTATAAAGCCAGGAGATAGAGGCATTTTATGGAAATGGCCTGCGTAAGGCCATACATAGAGGATTATTTTGATCAAGTCTAACTCACGGTTATCCCTTGATTTTTTGCTCGGTTTGCCGTTAAGTGTCCATTACTTAAGTCAATCACACTTTACATAAACTGTTGACTCTATTCGAATTTCCCGCTCAAGACGCGGGAATTATAAATACACGAGACAATTTTTTAGAATCAAATCTTCATCCATTAGATGTAGGTTTTTTTTTTTTTTTTTCATTTCGCTTATGAACGGTTTTTGTGTACAATTTTATTCGTTTATTTACATCATACGCCAGAAACATTGCGGAGTGAGACCTTCAGGTCAGGACTTCCATTTAGACAATCAAAAGGAGGCGAAAAAGCTTCAAGATTAAAGGCAAACACGTCAATCATCGCAACTGTGTACAAAATCCCCGTAGACTGGTGCCGGCTAATTTGAAATGTCTCATTTTGCTCGGCTTATGTTTCAACCATGAAGCGCTAGAAAACCGTCTGCAAGACTATATTGATTTCTATCTGGACCACTCGTTGATTATCGACCAACCATTGCCGTTGAAAAATGCATAAGACAATAAGTCTAGGAATAATTTTTTCTCTTGAGGAAACGCTATTTTCAAACATTTATGAAAAAATGTTAGACATTAGAACGAATAAGAGTAGATCTATGTAGAAGTATTTTGTTATTCTGTGTTTAATATTTTACAAAACTTAAACATGTTTTGGAACTGTTAATAATTCTCCAACACGATCGAAATTGAGAACGAAGTACTGGTAAATGCATAAATTAAACATAAATTATGCACCGAGAATGTATGTATGATGTCAATAAAAACCGTTGTTTTACATTCGAAAAAAGTTTTTGTGACAAATTTTAACTGCATTTATAAAAAACCTCACAGTGATTAATCAACTTGAAAATATGCGCAAACTGTGTTGCGAGTGATAAGTAAAAAATAATTCATTCATGTACGATGAACGAATATGATGGAAACGGTATCGAAAGATTAAAATTGTAAAGGTAGATCTCATTTCGATTTATTTTAGGCATATTTATGCAACGAAACTTTTTGTTTCTATTTCGTTCTTTGGTTCTGATTCTAGTTAGTATATTACAACGACATTTTGCTGAAATAGTTGACTCTGCGGTATCGAATCAGTGCGGTATAATGGAAACGAGGAGACGAAGTGTCGTATTCGAAGAGTACAAAAAAGCATCATCGAATGTATGTCAGTCGGGAAAAATGTAGTCGGAAAGCGAAAATACAAATGACTGTTTGGATGACAAATGTCCGAAATAATAACGTCGACTGCTGGCAAGACAATACGCTCGGACAATGCTTGTAATTTATTAACGACAAACGTCGACGCGTGAGACTAACGTCCGTGTCGCGTGAATTGCTTTAAAAATGAAATGTTGACTGCGATGTGACGCCGTGATATCTTGAGCTGCAAGTACATTTCCGTGCGCGCGACTGTAATAACATTCGCGCATGAGAACATTAGTCGGAGCACAGCACGAACGCTCGCAGCAATCAAGTCGTAAAAAACGTGCTTAAATTAAACGACCTGGGTAGAATGTCTTATAAAAAGGGCCGGAGTCGCGGCATGGTTATCTCGAATTGACAGTCGGAGGATTCGCTGACTCGAGTGAATTTCGGGAATCTCAGGGTGAAGGCATTTGCTTAACGAAAAACGTCGTTCGTGGGCCATTAATTTCAATTTTACGGACTTTGGCCTACCAACTTAACTTTAAGCATGTCTTAGAGTGCAAAATAGATAACAGTACGGGACCATAATTTGCGTCTGTCTGGCAAACAATCAACATTGCCACTTTGCGAAAGAAAAGGTGTTGTCGAATGAATAACTGCTCATTAAGTCATCATTAGCTCGTCATCTCCATCAGTAGATGAAGAAGCTCAGTCAAGCGCAAGTCCAAAAAAGACTTGATTCGTAACATCAGTCAAACCAGCCGGACGCTAATTGACATTGATTAGTTAATATATTTTTTTTCGTTCTCGCATTCTTGCCAAGAATAGAGGAAGATGCTGTAGCGTTGTTGCAGTACGGATATAGAACGAAACCCAAGGATGACTGAGATTTGTGGTTTCTACCGTTTCCAATGCTTTATTAACTTATTGTGAAATTTCTCCGATGTCCATTCAAGCGAACAGAATCAAATTTAAGCACGAAGTCAGGTTTAAACATATACACTGACGAGCTTTATATATATGTTGCACTTGGATGGTTGTAGACGATTGCTTGGCATTGGTTTTATAAAAAATCACGACACCTTGTTTTGCAACCTCTATACATAAATTTTCATTTCGTTCTTATTGTCTATCTAGTTCCATTGACAGCTACACTAGTAACATATTTACAGTAGAGTAGATTAGAAGTATTCTTCTCAGTAAAACTGACTTCAAATTAAATAAGCGGACTTTCATTATTGTGCAAATATTTGTCTTTGTTTGCTAATTTAATTTAATGAAGATAAAAAGCCAACTGGGTATAAATAAAGGTGTGGGCGATCGAGAGTCCAATAGTTCAATATCACATAATTGAACGGTATATAACAAAGTTGAATACTATATTAATTAATTAGGATTTCATATGTTCATAGAAAAATATGTGCTAATGCAATATGACAAATAGCTTGAATATCATTGGGTTAATGATATTATCTTGTGATACGTCCTAATGCAGTTTGTAATTCTTAATTAATTATATTCTTGGTCTTTTCTTCTGATAAGATATTTTTTATTCTTAACAATTTTTATAATCATTAAACGTTATCTTATATCGATAAAATTCATTGTCTTTTCCTCTAGATATTTTTATCATAGTTTATATAATATATGCTTTTTTAAGTTGTCTCAAGAGATAACGGCAGTGACTTTGAATATTCTTAGAAATGTGCACGTCAGTAGATACGTCTGTCTATTGAACCGCGTTTTCTTAAAAGAATCTACAATTCAAGCATTAAAAATGCTCATCCTATCAAAATAAACTTGTTAGCATTTTTGCATGGAGTTCAGGCAAATACCAAGCGAAATATGCTTTCAAGAAGCGCGCCAAGGTATTCTTAACTTGCCTTTGAGCTTTCTTGTGGTAAACAAATCTTGCGGCGTCTACGAACCCGTGGAAGCTAACCGATTGATCGCGGCAAATGGAGTCCGCCAAAAAATATTAAATTCCGGTTCTTCCTGCGGGCTATTCGAAATCCAGTTGAGATATTTCAAGCTAATAGATAACGCCACTTTTGCCCTCGATGCAATACAAAATTAATTCGAAAAGTTTGCCCTTGAATGAGCGCAGCAGCGCCACGCGGAAAACTGAAATTAAAGCGGACGCCTGCGTGTAATTACGACGAAAGTTTCGTAATTAAAAAACGAATAGGCTCTGGTTATTCTTTGAGAAGTTATTAAAACGAGGTACACTCGCGACGTATTATGTAATGGGTCATCGCTTTCGAAGTCGCGTTTCGCACCTGATAAAGTATCGCAAGAAACAAGTTTGGACTTTCAGTCAAAATTAATTATATAAATTTGTTTCAAACTAATATAAATTAATTTATGTTTATTCTTGTAGGAGTATTACTTCAATTTCTTTATAGGTCTTGGTAAATTTGGCGAAGCTAAAAAAAGGGAGAAAAAAAGAAAAGGATTTTTACTTTATGAAAGTAACGACCATTTTTGGCGTATTTAACGTTCGAACGAATTTTCTTATTTATTTTGTAATTTTTCAGGAAAAGAGAAACATATTTAAAATGCACTATTTACAAAAATCTCAACATTCTCTACTATGTCGTGTCGAGGAGTAGAGATTTTATCAGCTAAAACTTGTTTTGCGTTGCTACGCAAATTGAACAAACTGCTTCCACGGCATTGTTGTACATTTGAAGTTAGGCGTTAGGTACTTTTAAATTATATGTCTATATACATTAAAACATTTAGTAAAATGTTTCCAAACTGCCCTTCGTGTTCCTAAAGTGCTGTTCTTACAACGTCGAAAAGAAGAACATGTGAAGATATCGTTGGATATTTTTTCAAACATCTTTGCTCGATTTTTATTTTTCGCACCTCGAGTATAGATATGACACTTTGAACCAGCTCACAATTGGAAGCCACTGCTATGGTACGAAGATTCCAACTTCTAATTACCCGAAAGTGTTCCACCTATATACGTCTCTTTTTCATCCAGATTCAATTGCATTTACCTAACCCGAGCAGAAGCAGTTTCTTCAATGGTCTCTAATTATAGTCACATCTAACGCAGTAGCACACTAACATCCGCACTGAGACAAGGTCGGATTATCCTCTTCAATTAGTCGATTCATCGCTACGTACATCGCGGCGATTCGTGAATACGGCTCTTATTTGTATCAGCTAATTTCAAAGGTGACATTCTAGGGTACCGAAACTCCAGTGTACATATCGACGTGATTTTCTGTGGTGGATTTCGCGCTGTGACTTAACTAACAGTTGAACGCACATTCATCGTCAATTCCGTTCTTATTCGCCATGGCACAATCAAATTCGACGTAGCGGGGATCCTTGAATCACGTACGATGTTTCGATCCGACTATCTCTACTCTTCGCAATTGTTTACGTGACACCTCCATCTTCCAATCGATATCGAACTAATGCGCCACTTTGGCTTCCTTCAATAGTCAACAAATTTGAACATGATTATGAAAAAGAGTTTGAATCTAATATATATTTTAACGGCTATCAACACATATTTATGCAAGCTTTATGGTTAAGAGCATTTCTCATGGTTTTGTTTTCAACTATTTTAGAAGTTGCAAGTGGTCAGCTGGATGAAGCGGAGTCATTTGCCTAACTGGGTTAGCAGTAGATATGGTTTATGAATCGAGACTAGGCTATGGTCGAATGTTATTAAGATTTATATTAAGCTTTTGACAATAACTGCCGAGGCGATGCATGGTATGACAGCAGAAGGCGGAAACTAGAGTGACCTGGTCGTTGCACGTGCGCACGTGGGAACCCTTGCCAAGAGGGGGTTCCTGCACACAATGATCATCGCCGACACACTGGCTTACAGCCAGCCAACACACAAAGAAACACGTGTTCGAGATTAACCAACCGACAGGTGCCACTGTTCTAGCTAAGTCCGTATGCGTTGACCGTATGCGTTACAACGTCCATGTGAAATCCATTCGTATAATGTACATCCGGAGCATTTGATATTAGTTTCAACATAGATATGCAACTTCAATGTTCATGAAATATTTTATGAAAACCCTGCAAACATCAACGATAATTTTTATACCGCCATCTTTTTTGCCTATTATTTTCTTTCTACTATCAAATTTAGCCATTTTTTTATTTCGTTTATAAATTACTAATGAAAATGACATTTTATGTATATTATTAAATATATATTACAAATGAAACAATTTGCATGTAATTATATTGTATGTAAATTTGTTAACTATGTTATTAAGAATTGTTTGAAAATATGTAGTTATATGGAAATAATTATACGCCGCAAAAGTATTACCTATATGCAGTTATATGGATCTATACATATCCAATATATTCCCCCTATATCAGAATTTTATAGGTATCGACATTATGTTGGCTACATAAATTTATTTCAAAAATGTTTAAATATGACTTTTTCTATAATAAATATATTATCTGTAAATATAGTTTCACAAATGTACTTCGTAATATGAAGAGCTGTTTTTTTTCTGTTCCAGGTAAGTCTATATGATCTGGAATTGGATGGTGTAACCAAAGTTGATAATGGGTAGATTTCTTTACTTCGGAATTTGGTAAAGATAAATTTGGAATGCATTTTATGAGGTTCAAAAGGGGAATGCGTCTTGGATAGTTGTATGTACGTAAAATGAAAACTTCGCGGCTCCTCGCGGGATTTCGCGGAATCTTTAAGCGACAAAAAGAGAACGTGTTTCTTTTCGTGCAGGCGTTATGTGGTGCCGTAACGCAACACAATGTCGCGAACATTTTTTACGGTTATGGTTATAGCCAGGACAGTCATACAGGCGACCCGATTTTGCCAAGTCGCGCCGAGGGATTTCTTCCGTTCGCTGTTTAGATAGATTTTCTTCGACGTAAGGAAACCATTGTTTCTTTTTGATGGCAACCGGCGATGATGGTTCCTGAATTCCGACGAAGAAATTGATTTTTATACATAGTCATATCAGAATATTTATATTGAATATATTACTTGAAGTTTGCTTTAAAAAAATACAATAAAATAGATTTTGGGATAGATAAGATTATTTGAGAAATATAATGAGTGCTACAGAAGGATTTAATATATTTGATAAACATTCAAATCGGTATCATTTTTATGGCAGCTGATTAAATTTGGTCTCTGAAAGTTATAATTTACGGTTCTTAATATGTGCTTCGTTTCATAATTTATGTAATAGAAACATGCAGGAATTGTAAACATAAAAATTAATTTTTCAAAAAAAATATGATTATTTTATTATACTAACAATTTTCATCATTATCATATTATTTTCCATTTAAAACATCCCAATTTGATCTCAATTTAATGTTTATTGTATGAAATTTGTTTTATTCACATCGTTTCCAATGTTCTGTTTCAAGAATTTACGATGATTGTACTGTAAGATATTTATTGACAAATAATATATCTAAAATTTTCATTTTTGAAATAAAATTTAATGAATAATTTGTATACATTGGATTAATTATTGACGTATTATTTTAATGGAAAATTGGTTATTATAGTTTCAAATGGAAATTAATGATTGGCAAATATCCAAATACGAAATGGAATGGAAGAAAAACGCCTACTTGAAATCTTATTGTATCATCGAATAATGGAAAATAAATACTATAAATATATCAATTTAGAGCATACGTGAGTGGTGTACCTAAACTAGAATCGCAGAGGGCTAAATCAATAACATATAAAATGATATAACTAATTTTGAAATAATTCAATCGAAATAGCAATAAAACAAAATAAGCAATGACTCACGTTGTTGACTTGTTATCTTCTTTCTGTCTATTTTGCAGAAAAATTAAGACACAAATCTGTCGGACATGTTGGAAATATAACGTGGCCTGGATAACTAAGGCAGTTATCAAAGTGATATCACAAACCAATACCGACAGTCGTGGAGTGAAAATTGTCGACTCTTCCATAAAAGCTGAGCTATCAAAAGCAAGCTGCCATTAATTCAATTGCACATAACAAACTGCTGGTCCTTTAAAACGTCACTTAATTTTCCATCTTGCAAAATTTTTCGCGCTCCTTTTGCTAAGACTTTGCTCGGGCTATGGATCTTGGACGGCTTCCAATCTTCACTCAGTCGTGCTCGTCGTTTGCTTCTCGCATGCTCGTAAATCATTTCCAACTCTTCAGAACAATAATTCCGAGTCTTGTGGATTTTCACGTTCGACGACGCAAACACGACGAGCGAGAAGCCTCTGGTGGGGGTGTTTAGAAATAAATGGTCGATCAACGTGGAAGCGTGAAAGCCGAGCTGCATTGCGGAGAACAGTCCGTCTTAGCCGGCAGGAATTACGTGGGCAGTAGAACCGCCCTCCAACTCGCGCCCCGGAACAAGATAGATACGTTGGTGTCGCGCGGCAAGCTGGTCGCGTTAATTACACCTCACCGCGCCACCCTAGGGAGGCATCTCTCGTCTTAGCAGCATCACGCCAACATCGCGCTTGGTCACGGTAATTGGAAATCGCACGGGACATCATTAACATCCCTGGATCTGCCACCTCTGCTAACGATGTCAACACTTTTACCGATCATATGTTTACTTTCATTTTTTACAAATTTTCCATTTTACGCGAAAGCGCTATGACAAAACAGAAAATACATTTTCAGTTTATTCTCGATATAAATAGAATTTTACTGAAGAACGAACGAATGCTCAATATTGATCTAAAAGTTTTACTGCGAATTGTGCGAATTTTGGGCGCAAAGACGTTTATTTAGAAGAGAGGCTTTTAGTTTTTATTCCAAATTCTTGCGTTTTGTTGATTCTGGATTACAAAATGTTACGTTGATAGTACTTACTTTATAATTGTATTTGAAGGTTTAAATATCGTTCAAAGTTAACTTCATGTCTGATGTAAATTTGAATGGATCTTCGTTTTTTTATTTGCGACTGCAGCATATTAATTTCTAGTCCTTCTTTTTTGCGTTAAAGCCAAAATACATGATAATAAATAGTTTCTTAACAAAATTATTTTAAGATGAATTGATGTAATAATTACCAATAGGAGCTGTCAAATTTAAAAGACTGACGTATAGCAATATTTAATATCATTGTTGTAGTAAGTTATAGTTGAGAGAGTCATTATGTATGTCTATCCAAGTTCTAGTTCACAGTTGTCAAAATTTGTTTGACATAGATAAAACAAGTTTTACGTCGGTAATAAATTTGTTAGTGCAAAATTACAGAGTCAAAACCTAGTCACATCGAAAACTATTGCTAAGAATATTAATGGAACTGCTATAATATGTCTTAAAATACACTTATAAACATCATAATAAAAAATATATAAATATGATAACATATCAATATAATAATAAACCGCTGAAAAATATTGCATAACTTGAACATGTTATCCGCTATTTATAAATGAAATAAGACTGACAAAATTCTATAATGACAAACAACTGTCGTAAAATAATTGAAAAATAACATGATTAATTATCGACAATTATGCTGCAACATAAACTGATGTAGCGCCATAAACATAAAATCATGAATTTGCCTTTAATTTCCAACTTGAGCGCAACTTGACTCTAAATATATCTAAATGCCGTAATTTAATTTAAACGCATTCATATAAATTCATAATATAACTCTGCCTAACTTAAAACTAAATATATTTCTACCGTTATCATATCTACAAAAGAAAATAGTCTGAATTGCAGTAGCTTTTAGTAAAGATCGACAGTGAGATTATTGAAAAATTAAACGTCATTTGATCAGGATCATAAACTGGATAATTCCGTACATTTGTTTTGCGTAACAGTTTCTATTAATACACGTTTATGAACTTCCCAATATTGAGCCACTAGTGCATAAAATGGAACTTTAAATATGCGATAAATTAAGAACGACTTTTATGATGTTGTGCTAAGTGAAGTTTTCTCATAAGTTGTCGGAATAGTCTGAAAAAGTTTTTTACTTTGTCAGAATGTCAAGCGTAGGCTATTTATGTTAAGAGATGGCGCTTTAGTGTCAATCTACCGTAATTGATGTATACCATTTAACTTCTGTCTGTGATAATTTAATTGCGCGTTTCAAAATAATTTAAGCTACTTCCCTGCACGTTTGAGACTAGTCAAATGCGGGTATTTTCGCAATCATAATCATCCCAACTGATATTAAACATTGAAAGTTCAAATTCTTTACATTTTAATCAGCTTCCTATTTTTCAATTCCAAAGCACCGAAATAATTGATAGAATTGATAAAATTTAGGGGTTTCGGTAAACGCGGTGGTAATAAAGGAAGATCTTGACCACAATAATGGCGTCGCTTGTGTAATTACCGGGTTATGCTCCGGATGTTATATGACCCAAGCGCCCGCTGACTGGTCTGTATGGGCTGCCGACTGTAATGTGTCACTGTCATCAGGCCTCGGTATATTCGAATTGTTATCGCAAGCAACGCGGCGTGCGCGTGTGCGTACGAATAAACACAGATACCTGCGTACACACATTTCTGCCCCATTCAGGCCTACGGTTAATAACTGGCTAGAATATCCTGTCGCATTGGCGCATTTGTGACTATGCTTTTTTCATACTCGGACACTACACTTGTTGAAAGATCCATCATAGAGGTATCATCCATTTTCAAAAATTTACATTACCGCTTGAAACGTCACCGTGGCGAATGTATGAGCAAGTAGTTTCGAGTTGTTATAGTCAGGAAAAACTTTTTACATTATAAGAGATGAGATCATGTTGCAGCAAAGTTGGTCGCAATGATGAAAAAATATGAATAAACTAATGCGATTAGATCAGTAAATTAACTTGCTTGTAATTACTTTGAAGGCTTGTTTTGTAAACACTGCGATGTTTTGTTTTGAAAAACATGATTAGAAAGCACTATTGTAGAAAATAACGTTTTAGAAAACATTATTTTCTTTGGTAATTCACTTTTTTCGAATTTTGGCGCGAAACTGGAATTCATATATTACCGAATATGACATTATGGATAATTTTGTATTCTAAATAAACCGATCATTAATGTTATTTCACTGATATTATAATATTGCACAAATTCGTCAACCTTAATGCATGTAAAAAAATTATATTTAGGTATGCACTTTATATTTACTAGTTTATAACAAACGCATAACTTTAATATCTAAGTAATGAAATATAATGAAAAACAGCATTCAAAATACCAACAATAACTTGAATTACAATGAGACGGTTTATTCTCATATACATAATATCAAATTCATAATGATTCAAACTTGACTAATTCAAATCCGACGGAGTCTAGAAATTTAAGATCAAAACTAAATCTAAACTCCGTCTCTGTCTTTTCTACATTTAATTGAATTCGCTTAGATTGATGTTATATTTTAAATCTTATTATTTATGATTATTTATAGTCTTCATCAATTGTATAGGATATTGAAAATGTAAGTAAAAAAATCAAATGTAAATAAATATTTCTTCCAATGAAATAATGTTCAAAATCAAAATTATACCTTCCAAGTTCATAAAATAGTTTGCTTGTTTCAAATGATCGTAAATTAATAAACAAATCACTAATTAATTTTGAGTATAAGTGGCCGAGAAACAAGTCAAGCGACTTTGATTAATGGCCACCCTTGTCTCGGGAGGCCGAGACTTAGTTTCTCAAGATCCTTAACATAATCTGATCATTGGGTCTCAATTGTTTTACATTATCATTGTTCCTAAAGAAATTCAGTATGAGAAGATTGGATCTTTGAACTTGTGTTAGAGCTCCCTTGATCTGCGCTAAGTTGCCGACGACGTTGTAGGTTTGTTGAGACCTTGGTTCGCATTGGCGTAGAGTGGATTTTCAAGGGGGTTGTAGTTCGACCCTTTTGCATGGTATTACACGCGTATTGCATTACGATTCTAATCACGGCCGCTTTCTTGGGCACTTTCGCCGACTCCAATATTAGAGGGCGCTTTAATTGACATGAACTAGTTCTAAGTTGGCAAAGATACGACCTCCTGAAGTATCCCCCCTGTTATTTTTGAAAGTAAATAAATATCTGAAATAATACAAATTCCGCCATGCTGTTTCAACGAATATCCGTGAGAAAAAATATCTCGATATATAGCGAGCTTGACGGAATTGCGCAATCGACTTTGAGGTTATGTTGTGGTTCATAAGTTCATAATCAAATCAAAATGTACTTGCAGATTCAATCAAAGCTTTTCTCTGACAAATGTCACACAAAAATCTGTTTTGATAGCGAAAATGTCAATCGCATGAATAGAACGAAGTGAGTTTAATACCATCTTACCCGATTTAACGTTCGGATTCGATTTGAGAAAAAAAAGGTTGTTCATTGGAAACGCATCGTTCAAAAGCTCTGCATCAGCGGCAACTCTTTTCTGGGTTGGGATAAGTTATCATCGAATGAAACCGCAGCTTTTGTTACAGTTTGGCAAAAAATCGTCGGCGTAGCGCAGGTCGGGCGCGGAGGCCGTAAATAATCAAGTCCACGTTTTGAGTAGAATCAAGATTGTTATATATACGCGGATCCTCGATGGATGCACGCCGGATTGGAGATAAACGTGCAGATCGATATCACAGATTGCCAATATCGACTGGTCGTCGTAGACAATGTTTGAGAACAGCTTCGCCGCTTTTGTAATTTAAATTGAAGCCTGCTTGTGAATGAGACCGAGAAATCAAGTTTCAGTTCTTCAGTCCCCAATGATTGTACAAAAGAGTCGCTCCGTGGCAATTGAATTCAAATAGGCCCGCACGTGTCACCGATTATGACTCATTTTTATGGCTTGACTTTTTTCTTTCGGAAAACGAATCAATAGATTTAGTCAAACATCCGACATAGAGCGTCCTTACAAAAAAAATGAAACCTTTGATGGAATAAGTAATTATAATATTCTTTTGGAAATCAAGCACTAATAGAGTATATAGCTAGGACTTTCATGTCCTTTGAAGCAAATTCTATGAAATAAATCAGAAAAAGTTGAGACTGAATTTAAATGTAATCTCATTTTTATACATTTCAGTAAACATAAATTTTCAATGATTTGGAAATATTTTTTAGCTTTTATCAAATTTCAAATATTTTTGAAAATAATTATTATAAAATGTTGTAGAAAGACGCGAAAAAAATGAAAAAAGCTTCATGTTTATTTCAGATTAGTAAATATAATTCGAGCGTTCGAAATACTTAGTTTTGTATGAATGTCTCATCATAAAACTGTGGTCATGAGTATTTAGTAACTTGTTTTATTTATCCAGAACGAATAGAGAGTTTAAAATGTTATTGATGTTATTGTAAAAAAATTCAATAGCAAAAAACTTGAAATAAAATCTTTGTATATTCAACACATAATTGCATTTATTGAGGCAGTATCTGAATGAATCAGTTTGGGAATAATGGATTTTAGATCAATTGTCGAGATTATTTAATAAAAGAGTATAAAAATATTGTTCCACGTCAGAGCAATTAGCGAAGATGCTCAGTGATGAATATTCACAACTTATATTTCAAAACGATTCTCTGAAAGGAAAGCTATCCATATTTATATCACTTGGTACTGATCTGAGTTTAGCGGTTGGAAGCAATTTTCATTTTCCTTTCATGAGCGAAAAATGCAAATCCAAAATTTTCAATTGCCAAAATTTCTGTTTTCAAATCGGGGTAACTCGAACAACGTTTGATCGAGTGACCCGTGAATATTTATCAAGCCCCAGTTCTTTGACACAAGCAAAGTGTAATCCATTTGTAAATTGTTTCGAAAATTAAAACAATTTACACGAACAAAAAAAAAGTTGAGTTGAGTTTTTTATTGATTGCGAATCTATAATTTTTGAAAATGTTCTGTTTTATCATTATCCATAATCAGGAAACCATCATTTCAATTCGTGTCCTAAATTCGAATTCTATTCATTCTCCTTTGTGAAAGCCTTTACAAATATATAAAAGATAACCTCGTACACTCGAGTTCGCAAATCGCGCCGCCGCGTGCGCAAAATCACAAAAAATAAGGGGCCTTTGTCGATAAGTATGTCGAACGGAGGCCGATAAGCGAAATCATTGAAATAACGACTTGACGACTTTACAGACTGCAACGTAACATATTTCCAATTCGGGTTGACTTTCCGGCTGTGAAGTTTTCAGACCAGAATGAAAATACATTATTCACTTTTATGTCAAATAAACGTACGTCTTATTACACATTCTTACCACACCTCTATTCCATTCCATGTATGTAAAATCTCGTGTTACTCGCTTAGTGTTGCAAAAATATTTTTATATCCAAAATAAGAAACGGTTTCTTGTTATAAAATGGGCAGATAATAGTAGAATTTAGAACTGAAAAATTACAATTTAAATTGTACTAATTTTTAAATTTCATAAAAATTCAATAAATTCAAGAAAGTTTTTAGACCTATTAATTGAGGTCTTGAGAATTACAATTTTTATACTTTGTAAACTTCAAATTCAAGTTTCCGAACCGGTCTTAGCATTTTTTTCATTATAATAAAAAAAAATGTTTTTTGTTTCAAAACTGATATATAATACTGTATATAATACAAGATAAAATAAATAAAAAATTTTTTTAAAGTTTCGATTAACTGTTACAAAGCTCAAATCTTAGTGATATATCACAGTGTTACAAATTTTTACATTTGTGTAAATGGCGTTGGTATTCATCTAACATAGTTTGTAAAATAAATTAAGTAAGTACACTCTGCAATTTTCTGAGTAAACGAAAAGATAGTAATTTTTATTGGTGATACATCAATGGATATATAACCGTACATTTTTTATATAATTCTGTACATTAAGAACTTAATAATTCGAACCACAATTTTGTCAAGACAGTGTCTTATTTTTGAAGCTTGATCAATAAGCTGGTTTTTTATGTCAGTTTTTAGTCTTTTAAAATGTTAATATCTCAAGATCGAGAAACTCGGTTTGTTTTCGCCAGTGACATCGAAGCGCAATGCGAGTCACGCTTGCGGCTATTTTCTAAGTACAAGACGGTTCTAACAACGAGTCGTCGCGTCGCAAACCGAACACAATATCTGCCACAAAGAGCTCTTCGTGGACAAAGAAGAGTCGGCGAAAGAATCGTTCTCGACAAGTTGTAACCGTGTTGTCGCAGACCGAAAGGAGTAGGGGTTCCAATTTATTCGCCATGGTACCGTGAAATCCAAAAGACGCTATCCGTCTGAGCCGATTAAAGAAATATGTCGCGAGACAGGATCATGCTATTATTTGGACATTTCATTTATGAGATTCTGGGCAATCCTGTTTATTCTTTGAAACGATGGAAATTGTTGTCAGGTCGTAGGAATGATAACGTTTTTTGCGATTGTATTCCCGAGCAAGAAAAATACTCGACGTTTATATGCCGACGAAAATATTAGTCGAAGCCAGAAGGATCGTATTGATTGAATGTTTTGTTGGATTTAGCCAGGTTTGTGTAAAAACAAAATCGAATAGTACGCTCGCCAAGGTTGATAAAATGTTTCCTGAATTTCGTGCATTATTGTCTCTGGCATTAGGTGTCTTATTTTGAATTGTCGAGTATTGAATGTAAAATGATAACAATGATCCAAATCTCACTACGTCATATTTTAAATGCATAAATAATGGGTTGACACTTATAGAAATATTGAAATTATATCTTTTATTATGATTGCGTGTACATTGTTTTTGCACTATTTATGAGTTTCTAAGAAGAGGAAACTTTTAACCATAATTGATTTTACGATATTGTGTCTAGAACTTGTCATTATTCATATCCACTAAACAATTTTGTCTATATACATTTTACTCTTTGTTATCTCTACTTTTTTTTTGTTTTTTTTTAGATTTTAAGATTGTTTACATGTTATGTATATATAAAATACTCCAAATATGTTATTATTATTATTAAAAAATAAACATCACTGCGAATTTGTTCAGTGCTTCTGTCTTCATTTTTAATCACAGGAATGAATGTTTTTGTTTATTTTGTTTACTTTGTAAACACAAAAAAAAATACAAAAAACAGTACATAAATGGCTAACATACGTGCCTCATATATATTTTATATATGCTAAATGTAAGCCATTTACGTGACATATACGTCGCATATATGTTTCCATTTCTTTAAAAGATTGATCGATTGAGGAAAAAGAAACAAATCTGCGTATCGAGCAGGATGTGAGTCAGTGTTTCGTCAGACGGCAGGCTGTAAGTAAAGGGTTGGGTAAACCGGCGCGTTTCATGAGACAGCGCTGAAAGCGGCGGTATATTCGAAATTTGTCCGTTGGGACTGTACGTGTGTCTCGACTAATCCTACTTATTTATTTAGCAGTCGACGAGAAACAGCCGCGTTGGGCGTCATGCGGATCGCAAAAGCCCCAATCCGAATATAGAAGATTCAATGGATAGTTCGATCCGCGCTAAATGTACTGCCTCAGCGGATGGATTGCAGCAACCAACAACAAAAAGCAGCAAGAAATAAAAAGAGAAGAAACTAAAAAAAGCAGCCGAAGGGCGAAAAAGAACTTGAAAGCATCGCGAAGAAACTGTCGGTTACGCTACCGATACCGGTGAACACACTTTTGCGTGAAATTTTCAAGAAGGATCCTTTGATGATGTCGGCAAAATATAATTTTTTTCTTTTGTTTGTTGCAATTCATAAAAAATTGCGAATTTTTTGTAATTAATGAGAGAAAATGAAGAATGGCATTATATTTTTGTCGTTTTCGGTTTCATTCTTTTACCGTTTTCTCCATTGTTGTTGTTATTATTATGATTACGTTTATTTTTATTATTATTTTTATGACTATTTTTATTGTCTCATATTCTATTGTTGAGAAGAAGTCAATGATGAAAAAAAATGGAAAAATGTCGAAGATTACGAAAATGCAAGTTGAAATTATGATGAAGAAATTTTTATTTGTAAAAACCGAATAAAAGGATTTCAGATAAATTGAGAAATTTTTATATAGAGGATATGTTCACATAATCGCATGACTTCGTTTCGTCGTGTGCCATGATAGATTCCTTTAATCGGCTTAGAAGGATAGCATCTTCTGGATTCCGCGGTCTGCACGAAAACTGCACTTTCGTGTCGAGTCACTCGGTGAAAGTAGAATAAATAAATGAACTTCGAGGTATTATCGAAATTAATGAAATTGACAAAAACGATGAAAATAATATAGAGAGCGATAAAATAGAATATGTCGTTGAAAAGCATTTATATGAGTGATTAATTATGAATAGCGAGTGAGAATAAATTGATCTAATATGTAATTATCTGATGATTCCGAATCTCGACTTATATATATTTCATGAATTGCTTCATACGATTACGTCTTCGTATATGGGGAATCGAATATCATATTCTACACCTCAATATTCAATTCAATGCAAAATACTTCTAAATGTCATTTTGCACGTTAAATTTTCATGTATGAATGACATGTTAATTGAAAATGCAACGTCTTAAATTAAATCCTTATTGTCCTAAATCAAGTTATGTTTTCTCGTTTTCATGTTGAACTCAATTTTGACTTGAAACACGACTGACATAGACATATCCAGGTTAATTCTTAATCGCCGATCGCAAAGCGTATTTCGCAAATTCAACACAGGCGACATTCTGAATGATTTAAGTGGCGCGCGCAGATCATCATAGCCATGAAATTTACGATGTGTTTACAGAAGTTGGCCTGTGTAGTTTATCAGCGCTTGACATCCTATGATTATAAAACTGTCTGCTCAAGTTCTCGCGTCTCAGCAGCAAATGGATCGGCTTAATTTTTAGATTATTTCTGCAGAGCATAATTAGGATGTCAGTGACACGCTCGATCACAAAAAGATAGAATGGCAGACTGCCATGTGCGCGGGAGCGCGCGATGTAGCTATCGCGTCGGTCCCTTAATTATTTTTGGCACTGTCTTAGAGGTTGCTTTGAAGAATCTGTTATTTCATTATGACACGTTTGCTTGCTTTGTCACTAACATTCAAACACAGCTATCTTGATTTTATAGTGTATCTTAACTAATTTACGTTGTTGCTTTTTCCGAACAAAGCTTTTGCAACAAAAATATATTTACGCAATTATTTAATTTCATTATTTTGAAATGGGATAATCATTTTAGCAGCATCACGAAGCATGTATAATCAGATCAAAATCGTTTTGATCTGTTGAAGAATTGAAGAAATACAGTACAAGTTTGCTCACCGTAGCTAAGTGAATTACAGATGCGGATTACAGAGATTTGTTGTTGCCAAGATTGAACGGATCCGATCTTGGACAAACTTCCTGCCGCTTATTAAGTTGCTAATATCGCGCCAAATAGCGAGTTCCTATTTCACTGACGTTAATTATTGCACCACCGATGATATCTCCTCTTTTATCAGCTTTTAATCTAAGTTCTCACGATATTTAAGGAACCAAACATTTCACTTCAAAGAATTAGCTTTGCCTAATTAAGAAGCTTTATTGACATTACATTTATTAAAGAGCTTGCGCAATTGCATTCAAGATTTGTGTTTCTTTTGTAGCGCTTCATTTTGTCATTGATTGGGAAATTGAATTATGTGTTACTAATTGACACAGAGAATCTGATACCCAGGAAACAGTTCTGCTGTAAATTATGCGTATAAAATGACAAACTCATTTAGCGGTTTAACATTCTGTTTAATGTTAATTTTATTGTTAGTATAGAAAGAACAAAATAAACAGTGTTTATATGCTCATTAAAAATTTGAACTCTTAATTAAATGATGAATTACATTTTGGCTTTCTTCGACGATATTTAAACTACAGTATATAATTTTGCATCCAAGTAAGAATATATAATTATAATAGCAGACAAAAATGCCAAATTGAAATCTAGTCGCAATTATTTCTTCAAGAAAGTCGAAAACTTTCAATTGGAAGAACTGTTAAATTATTATATCTGTTTCACTTCTATGCGAACTTACTGTCATCCTATAATCGACTAAAGTTGAATCTGCGTAGCGAAACGACAATTAGCTTTGTGTATATTTAGACCCCAAATTAGACGATCCAACGTCTTTGCGTAAACGATAATTAGTCACAACGTCTGGAAAATACACCCGCAGAAATATAAACCAACTAGTTTTCATGTGAATGGAACCGAAGTAAATTATATGAAAATAACAGCATGCAGCACAAAATTTTGGTAATTGCTTTACTCATAAACTTGAAATTGAAGCAAAAAAACTATTTCTTATTTTAAATTGATGCACGCTACATACAGTTGACATATGTTGCATATAATACTAAAATATATGTGACAGAAATTCACACCTATAAATGTAATACAGCATAATATCAATTATGAAGAGATACATTGCTAGAGCAATTGATAGTAAGTGATGTAACCTGTCTCAAGACTTTACGTTGTTTTAGTATTCATTGCTGTTGTATCAATACATTTTTCTATCTCTGATTGGTTATATTAATTGGTAGTCAATTAAGTAGCACACTTGATTGGTCGTAAAAGTTTTAATCGTACGGTTAATTTGTTTTACTTTAATCATTCGTATCTTGTGGCGTAAGACATTGATGTTACAAATAATTCTTCAAATAATACAAAATAATCATTGATTGTTATCGTGTTTACTAGGTTGGTCACAAGTTAGGTTCAGAATCTTAATTTTGAATAAAAAAATGAAATCTATGTAAGTTTGCTGGCAATGAATTTTGACATTTTTTTTTTTTTTGCAAAATATCATATTAAACTGTCAATAACTGGTGAAGTTTATTTTTTTTTAATTGTACGTATACACGTTTTGTACAACTCAATATAATTATGTAATATTACTATTCTATCAATTTGTAGAATACGACTTTTTGCAAATATTATTATATTCTGAATACAAATATTAATTTTTCACTATTACATTTTATTCGTCTATTAAATTTTAAATAAGCCTACTACAGTCGTATAAATTTAAATATTTTAATTCGTTGAAGATATGACCTAAATACGTGAAAAGCACTTTCATTTGAATACTCGTAACAAATTTTACTATATTGGTTCAATTATGCTACAAATCAATTGTAAGAGTCCAGCTTTTCATTTCCAGTCATAAAAATAAGTCATATTCAGACATGCAAACTTGCCGTAGCTTTCGTTGAATGCGAATTTTATTTCACAAATTTGTTTAAATCACCAATAAAAAAGACTTTGTTTCAAGATTTGACTTTTATAAGTTTTTCAGAAAGGAGAGTTTTTAACATTTAATTTCAAACAATTAAATATCTCACAAATAACATTATTCGACCATACCACAAATATATTCGATCAATTGTCTGACAGCAACATCACATAGATATTATGAGTGCTATAACACACGCAACATATATTCAATTTCACAATAAATTGAAAAGTTCTTTAAACTTTCTGATCGAATCCACGAATTCATATTACAATACTAATTGCATCATTTACAATCCATCTAAGCCATGCCAGATTTTCTAAACCAATAGATTAGCTAGCATCAGGCGTGATACAAATAAAATCTCATATAAAAAATAAAAACCATTAATAACCAGCTTTCGAGTGACAATAATAACCACATACTGGCGTCAAGCAGCAGATCTCATTTGCCACTTGTTCAGAACGGTCTAAAATTGCATCCTTCTCAAGTGTACCACTCAACCGCCAGCAATTTGGATTCCTTTCCACGGGGGCTCTTGAGTACCGCAGATCGTTCACTCACTCACGCGCGATCTTTTGCTTCAAACTAACCTTAAAAGGAGGGTGCTTCTTTTCACGCTTATTCTTTGTGTCCTTTTTCTCTCAATCTTCGTCGTCTTTAATCGCAATAACTTGGACTTCGAAGGTGGGGAAAGGGAGAGAGATAGAGAGAAAGAGAAAGAGAAAGAGAAAGAGAAAGAGTACACAGGGAAGGAGGAGAAGGAGGTGCTTGTACTCATCGCTATCCTCCGCGACCAAACGCCTCTTTCATTTACCGATGTTGTTCCGACTAAGTTTATTGCCTCCAGATAACCTTCGTCCGCGACCTTTTACTCTTATCGCAGGTTTTCCTCCAAATAGTAACTAACGAGTAGGCGCCAACTACTTCAATTCAGTCGCAGTCGATTTCTTCAGAACTACCTTATGTGAATATTAATAATTAATGTATTTATATACTTTCTATGTCATAAATATATAACATATATATAGTTTCTGAGGTATACATTATAATGTGGCTAGAAAGATATTACCCACTAACGATCAGTGATGAAAAATTATTTACGTGACATACATCGTATATATGATATAAACATATAACATAAAAGAACATAAATTTATGCACTATTAAATGGTCAAAATACGTGGCATTTATGTACTCTTTAGCCAGGCTTTATATAGAAAAATGCAATGAAAATATAAGCGTTGCTTTCGATTACGTGAACATAATATTTAAAAGACTTTCACGAAAAAAATGTGGTTAGCTCACATAGTTTGCATAATCACTAGCATAAGTCATAACGATTAGATTCGTGCGAACATTTAAAGCTGACTTCATAAGCGAGAAAATATCTTAATCGTTTAAACGGAAAAACGATGGGGCGTGCACGCGATGGCGTGATACAAGAAATTGTATTCCGCGGAATTTAAATACAGCCATTTCATTTTACTACCAAGACGTGTGAAAGACAAAATCACGCCGTCAACAAGCAGATCCCGTACGATTCAGAGAGACTGTAGTTGCATACGACCAGCTTAATGACTTGCGAAAATTCGAACGCTTTGCCAGATCGCTTATTTTTTATACCAATTTATTTGAAGATTGAAATATATGTTGACTTTGCAAATTTGTATACATGAAAATTGTTTTATCTTTGTTTACTGGAAAATCGAAAGTTTTTATCCAATTGGCATTTAATCATATTCATAATTATTTGATAACTAGATAAAAAAGCTTATAAGAGGATTATTTACAGCTTCAATTGGTTTTAGGAAAATAAGTTGTTTTCTCCGTCAGAATCCAATTAATCCTCGGGGTTCATTAGTTAGCTCGGTTTCGTCTCAATATCGTTGTCTCACTCAGTTTCCCTAATTAGTTCAGATTATCAAGTTTTGTCACAATCTCATTCCTTTCCATCTTTAAGAATCGAATTATTTTCTCAAGTTTTGACAACGCCACCGAGTGAAGTATTTTGCTGTTGATCAAAATGAAGTTCATAAACCTGCTTTAGTTCGCGCTAAATAACGTTATTTCCGACACAAAAGAATGACTTTGACAAAAATTAATTATACCAACGAAATCTCGCAATAACTTTGCTAACATTTTCACTTTAATTACCTGGTTTACATAGTAACATGTAACAATCGAAATAGGGCTATGGCAAAACGTCAGAAAAGTTATCTGGCTTCGAAATTAGAAGCATAGAAATTATGACCCTAATTCAAATTTCGAGTACTAATTAGATAACCATCTAGATTTCATGTAAGATGGGAGAATATCAAATTTTGACGAAATTTCCTCAGTTACCTAAATTAAGTTCTTTAATATTCATATGTTAAGTATTTTTGGACTTCAAAAATCAACGAAGTTTTTGTGCAAAATAACCTCAAATATTATGTAACAATTAATTAAATTAATTAATATTAAATGATATTGTTAAAAATCTGCAAATAATAATGTTGTAAAATATTGATATTATTAAAAACAACATCTTATGCAATATATGATCATAGATCATATATAGATCCACGATTTATAAATTTCAGTCATTATGATAGAAATATTGAATTCATACATTATAGTACTGTACAATATTATGTTTATTTATCATTGGAGTGAGAAATTTGTCGCACGCAATACTACCGATTTTTGTAATTTGTTCTAAGTATACCAACCTTTCACTATTCAAATAGTCATTTTCAAATTCGTTTCTCTCTATATCCTAATCGGAGTAATTCATCACGTAACTAAAATTCATTCCGCATCGGACTCTCTATTTGAGTCATTTTTGTGCATACGACACAAATGATTTGTGTCGTGCTTTGTTATTAACGATCGCAGGGGACAGCTGTGTAAATCGATGCGCACATAAAGCAATCAGCAATGTTGTAAAACAGAGGTGGAAAAAACAGCGTAACACAAAAGAGTAACGCATGTGACACCCCGAGAGGGAGGAGTCTAAGCATTTCTGCGAACAAAAAAAAAGTAACGAAGGGAGGGGGAGGGATATTAACTGCAGTGTACACGTGTGACGATAAAATTGACGGCGTTATCGCGCGTTTAATCGTGCAACTCAAAGTGTCAGTCGCGCTCGTGTATACAAATGGCGTCCAACGTGGGGCCGCATACTCCACTATTAAAGCGTTTTTTCTTTTTTTTAGGCGATAGAAAGTCTAAGAGTAGACATGGAAAGTGTCGTGCAAATAATTTGTTCCAGGTAATCATCGGAAATGATGCGTGTTCGCTGTGTTCATAAAATGGGACTTTATCGTTTTAATTAATCTCACTATACGATCATGTATAATTTTTCAAGTTTGATTAGCTGAGTGGTTTTCGTAATTGAGAAATTGTCATTTGCGAAATTATTGATGCTATCACATCAAAGTACAGATTATTTCGCTGAATTTCGTAGCTAATGTTACAGTTTTGATGCATATAAGGAAATGATGAATGTATACTGTTTAAATAGTGTACTGGAATGTTCTAAAAGTATATTTTGACACGTTTTACAATTTGAACTAACATTCATTTAAACTTTAAGACTTTTAAACGAAACAAAGTACGAAAAAATACTTAAACCAAATAATAAACATTTATTCTTGAGCAAATCCCGATAATATAAAAATTTGATGGAATTAATTATTAGATTCAACTTTTAGAAGAATTATGTTTATGCTTTTCATTTCATCAACATTTTTATCATTTTTTTTTTCGGATATTTATATTCAATTTGAATACATTTCGATAAATATTTTTGTAAATTTAAAAGTTTTTTATTATTGCGATATTTTTGCTTCAACAAATGTGCGGGCAGAATAGGTATCGGGGAAAGGGAGAGGGGGGGTTCCTTAAATGCTCGTAATGTAGCATCGAATGGATTGTAAAATCGAGGGAATCTGCTTTGCGGTAAGTTTAATTTTGAACGAATCTAAATTCGGAAAAGAACGCATAACAATAACCGTTTGATTTGCAACGACCCACATTTGACTTTGAACCATGCTTTTACGTGCCCCGGTTAACCGCGTCGTTACCCCACGAATTGTCGCCCAAATGCTGAGCTCTTTCAAAAATTCAATTTATGATAATTACGTTTCTTGCAAGCAAATTATTCAGATGTCATACCAAACTTCAGCATCATCCCATCAAAAGTTTTGTATGGTTAAGGAGAAATTAACAAAATGCATGCAGCTGTTTGAAATGAAGATCAAGACAAGTTCAAATCATTTTGTTACAAATTATCATATAAATTTTCCAAAATTCCACAGATTTCACTTTTAACTAAACTTTTGACCGACTCTTTAAATTAATTCAAGAAATATACATTCATTTTGCAGTGAATTTACGAAATACGAAATAAGGAAAGTTCTAGATAGCAAAGGTTAAGAGCAAGGGGAGAAAAAGAGAGGGGGATTGAAACATCCGATTCTACTCAGTTGGAGGTGGAATTAAACGACGTTTCGACGTTTTTGGTTCTGAAAGTTTGGTCTCGTAAATACGTAATTTGGCAGATTCCCTTGGACCCCCAAGGTCGACTGTCTGCCTTTGCTTGAGTCCCGTGGGAGCCTGTGATTCAAAATGCGTAGCGCGTGACACGCGCGAATTTCATTCCACAAATTTCACAGCGGAAGGCACGTCGCATGATTTGTGACGCGCGACTCGCCAGTAAAAAGGCTCGTACGAAAGGAAATTCGTTTGTCTTTTCCGCTCGTGATGTCTGCTTTGTTTGCCGATGCCACAGAAAGATGATATCAAGCCCTTTCCACTTTTTCGATAACAGATATTGTTCCGATTTCGAATCAACGAATTTCATTACCTTAACTCTATTTTTATTTATGACATATGTTATAGGCTGCGGTAAACATTTTTGGAGATGAATCATTTTTCAATAAATTCTAATGATTTCAACGAAATAATTAGTCAAGTTTATTTTGGATTTTTATTGGCTATTTGCTTACAGTATAAAATATTTATTTAATCATTATTTAATCAATAGAAATCGGTAACATACGCAGATTTCAAATTATCACAGCGCACGTCAACCTAAATCTGTCATGTTAATTATGAATGAAAAATCATAAAAAATGAATCTACTTGATCACGATAATATTTCTAAAGGATGAGAGAGTTTTGGACTATTTCAAACGAGGGCTACATTCATTTTTATAATTTCTCTTTTCAGTAACTGTAACTCTAAAATTTTAACTGCTTTGAGTTGATAAATATTTTGTCAATAAAAGATTCTATTTGTGCCAATATTTTTTCTCTTCAAATAAATATCGCAAAAAATGTTTTTTGATAGAACTTTTTAGCATTCTATATATTTATCAATTTTTATTATCAAATTAATAAATCTGAATATTACTTTTTCATATTTGAATTTTAATTTTTATTTCACAAGATATTATTTTTTTAGTTTAAAAGGAATAATATTTAATAACATTTTTCTGTATCTAACGTTAGAATAAAAATAGTTTGAGTGCGTAGTCAATATAGTTATAAACATAATACAAAACTTATTATATTCACCTGTATACAAATATTTTCGATCTGTATGATAAATTAATTCAATTTCTTTTTGTATCTAAATAAACAATTGTTGTATTTAAGATATTCCATCAACTATAGTGGATGTAAGAGAAAAGTTTGGCTTTTTCATCTGAGAATTTCACTCCAAATTTACGTTTTTTCATGGAATATTAAGAAAAGGGAATATGTTGGAGAAATAAAAATGAATTTTGCTTGAGTTGTATATCCAGTTAGAAGGTTAAACATATTTGTTTACGAACACAAAACACATATAGAGCTTGTGTCGTATCGAAGTTACACTATAAGCTTAATATCAATATTGGAGGCTGCTTTAAGTCCACAAATTTTGAAAGATTTCTATTCTTTCTATATCTTTATAAAAATCTGTCGTTTATGAACTTGATAAAAACAGATTGATTAGATTGTTTAATTATTCAATCCAATAAACCTATACATTTTCGTTGGAAAAAATTATTTCCATTTTGATAAACTCGATACCTACGATATATCCTTATTTTCATTTCTTCATTGAATTTACTTTCCAAGCATTCATAAAATGAAATAAAACTTTTTTGGATCAAAAATAAATATCTTCTCTTTCGCTTCGATATATCGCATCAAAATAATTGCGAGTTAAAAACAAACGGTTAAATTACAACGGCTATATTTTCAAAATAAGTTCACAATTGCATTCATAAATTTATGTGATTCATCTCTCTTGTTACAGGTAAGTTGACTTTTTCTACGTTGAGTAGTAAGTATAGAAGATGCCAACCGATTATAGGAAACATTTAATTAATCCACAGCTAAGTCAAATTCAAAACTTGATTCTTGTTTAATAGTTTTATATCATCATAAATATAATGTCGACACGATTATTTGCGAACAAATAAATTCCAAAGTTTCGCTCCAAACATGAAAATTATTCAAAATCAATAACTAATGAACTGTCGATGGGAAATTGTTTAAAAAACAATACCACTGGAGAGGTTGGTTTTCGAAAATAATATAATATGATGAGTAAGAATATAATGTGATATAATACAGAGTGGTCAGTGGAATAATTCGAAATCGTACAAAACGGAATTCGTTATTGAAAACTTGCAACAAATATGTTCTCGTCTATAAAGCCTTCATGGTTTGCACCTAGCCGACAAAAATGAATAAAAACACCTCAATACAAAGTAGAACTGCAAAAAGCCGGATTTTTTGTTGCCACGTTCCGGCGTAACACAACATAAAATAGCGCCGTGGACTTAAATTTCGTAGACTTTTTACATTGTGAAATAAAGTATATCGAGCTCCCGCGATTTTAGAACAAAAAAATCTAGTGATGCTGTTTTCTAAACAGAACATTTTGACAGTTTATGAATGACGGCTTTATATTTCATACGACGAGCGGAATCTTTTGTTGTGCACAACTAGAGCGTGGATAATAATTTTCAAACACTTTTTGGCGTCGCAAATTATCGATAGGCTTTTTTATTAGCATTTTTTCTCGGACGGAAAGGGCGATCTCAAAAAGAGCTTCAAATTCACCGGGCAGAAACAGTAAACGAAAAAGTTGCGCGTCCGCGTGGCAAATGGCACATCGTCGCGGGCGTTTATTCGACGCTCGGCAAACACTCGCGCCTACGCGCGCATAAAATCGTAGAAGCTTGCAAATTTATGAAGTATAATGTAGTTTCGTTTTCGACGGTGCTCTGTTATTTCCGGCGTGTTATTCTAACGTTCCATAAGCACACCGCTATTACGTTGTTTTATTCTCTTTACAGCGTCTCTTTTTGATTGAATTTTCATGTAAAATCGATTTTAATATGATTAGACGCAGCGGAGTATATATTGGCATGATAATACCGTCGCGCAGATTCAATATGCGCAACGTTTATGAGCAAACAAAAAGACAATTATTTTTGTTTAAACATTCGAACAGTGCCGAGCTTACGACTCATAATAACTTCGCTCGCTGTAATTCACTTTGCTTTATATTGAAGTATCGTTCAATTTTTTTGTTTGGCTAATATCATTGAAAATATAACGCGAATAAAAATATACTAACCACAAGGACGAACATTTTTTCTCATATAATCATGCCATATAGTTACGAAACATATTTTTATAATTTACTCTTCGCGCAAACATCATCGTTCTAAAAATGAACTATCATATTACTTAATGAACAATATTTTTATATCAACTTATATTTTGTGATAATTGACGCAGCAAATATCTCATATGGTAATAAATGATGCCAAGTTGTATAAAATGAATTTAAATTTTGATTAGTTTTTAGTTCATTTCAACAGAATGAACTCAAATTTCATTTCGTCAAATTGTTTTAACTCTAATGAAATCATACAGAAATATTTACCTGTGTACGTTAAATTACAAACGAATATCGTTTTCGCCAAATTGCAATGGGAAAAAAATGTCATTCATATAAATGGAAAGTAAACGAGTTCGAATATTTTAGTTCACTGATTGGTCGAAAGTCAACTATAGCCGTTCTAGCAGGTTTAGAATAATCAGTGCATAAATTATGACTGCAGTCATATCGGTGCTCATTCTGGGACGGAACAATCTCCTGGCAGGATGAAGCCGTGCGAATAGATGATAATCCGTCCGCAAAGACGCGCTTTGCCGCGGCCCCCTTCTTTCATTTTTGTCACTCATTTCTGCATCGCGAGTCAGCCTGTATTATGGTCGACGACAAAAGCTCTCCAAGTTGCGGACTTCTCGCAATTTTCATCGGACTTGTCTTCCGATATTAGCGCGTCCTCTTCTATCGAAGTTTGCGTGGAGTGTTTTTGCGCGTTGCATTTCCTGTTCACATGCTAGCTGACCGATCGTGCTACGTTTTAATCTACGCCGCACTGTATAGACTACGCAAAAGTGCCGACGAAAAGGAAGCCAGAGGTTTTAATTTAAGGGCAGCTGTATTCACGGAGGAATTAAAGTGGAGCTGGCTTCACAGCCCCGTCGTGAATTTAGAATTTTTCAATCTTCCATTCAACGAAAAACAAATAATTGACCTCGCTCAGTTTTGTGCCTCGCAAAAGCTGCCGTTTCAATTTTAACATTGAAAACGAGTTTATGAGTGTCACCTGACGTGCTACGCCAGTCAGCTCAGTGTGTGCGGATTGTAAAATGCGAAAAATGTCAAGATTTAACATCAATTTTACGATGATAAGTGAAATACGTATATGGAGTGTAAATGCCAGTAAATGACGTATACGTGGTTATATATATGTACATTTTTATTCTAATCAATAAGACGGTTCGATTTTAAATAAGGTCGATGTGTATTAAAAACTTCAGTGGCTAGTAATTATTTTGTTTTGAAGTAAAATAGTTCTATAGAATTCTCAGTAATATTATGAACAATATTTTTGATCGATTTTCAATGAATCGAATTCTATACGTGTATAATATATACAAATAATTACATGGCAACTTTGAAGTTTAAAATCCGCCAGTGTAATGAAACAAAATGCATGTGTGTTATGGCAGTAATGAGATTATGATGTAAAAATGATGATAAAATAATGCAAATTAAACGTATTTTAACTTTATGAAATATACACTAATAGTTAGTGTCACGTGATGTATAGGTCGAATTCATTATTAGTGATTTCAAATATGTGTTATATTTTCCTGGTTTAGGATATTACTCACAGTATTTTCAAATTTAAACTTTCAAAATATCTATCCTTTTATGAAAACAACGTAATTAAATATTCTTTTTAACCGCGCTTTAAAAGAATCGATAAAATATTGTTGTACAATTTATTCCTGAAAAAACTTTTGAAACTAAAATGTTGTTGGTTTTGGATTTTTTTGGTCTTATAGCAAATTTTTTGAAAAATTCCCGACGAGGAAGGAGAATATGTTATGAAACCATTTCCTTATTAATGAATACCCAACTTATATTGAAAAATTCACTCTTATGTAACATTATATAATTACATTATACTAAAAAAAATGTAGCATTACAATAAGGGAATTTAAGAATTGTACATATTGACATTCTGAGATATAATTATCAGAGATAAAATTTTTAAAATAATATTCATAATTTTAACAGTACCTTATCGCATAAAAATGGTCAGAATTCCAATCATGCTAATTTTATCAAATTAATATTTCCAAAATAACATTCTGCTATGAATAGATTATTGAAAAAGTTTAGAAATAATGATATAATTATATATATATATATTAGAATTTCACTAAAATATAATTTTCAAACTTATAGATATGTCATATTATTTTTGGAATTACATCATAATATTTCACACCTTCAATAATTTGCTACCATATTTATCCATAATATTACATTAATAACTAGATTTTTCTAGTAAAGTGTCGTTATTATCGTTTTATTGTGAAAAAATATATAATAACGTTGCCAATATCTTGAGCGTTTTGCATTCCTGTGTATACAATCATACATATATAATTATGAAACATACTTCGTGTATAATTTATTTATTTGACATACATCCATATCTTATATATGAGTATTTAAAAGTTCTACATATGCACTGTTTATTTGTTGAGAAACTTCTTTTCGTTTAATTTTAGTTATTCAATATTGATTTTTCGGATTATATTTACGCATTATATAGAAAAAAATGCGATCTTAATAATGAGCCGTGTAGAAACTAGCCTTTATTTTAATAGTAGTAGTAAATACAACTACAGAAATCTGCTCATTAAGACGCGTGCAGGCAAAAAAGAGGAAGCGTAATTTTTCGGCTGTTCTGTGATAAGTACGATGTAATAAATTCGTCTTAGGTCAAGATGGCGTATATATAATCGCTCGTTCGCGAGCGAAAGTGCAGGAACGCTACCGACAAGAGCGCCACCGAGAGTACTATCCCGAGCTCAAGGGTTGCAAGAGACGAATGAGGTAATTACTATGGTATGCTATAAGCACACACCCGGTGTGTGCGCTGATAGTGCGCTTCACCGGACTTGCTGAGCTTTACACTTTCTGCGGTTATAATTCCTTGTTTTGTTGTATCGCAACATTCTCATTAATTGAAACACGAATGTTCGCGTTCTAACCCGTAAAAAATACACCGAGAAAACACACAACAAATGTAAATTTATTATTCTATCCAAATTCGTTGAAAGATTATTAGTGAAATTGCACACTGTTTAATCCGTCAGATAAGCATATAATAGCTAAAAATATTTCCAAATTAAGGCAAATTTGATTAAAAGCATAAATTCTCACACCAACTATTTCAAAAAGTTATTTTCTACTTTTCTACTGTACACTAACTTTCCTGCTTTCACTCCTTTATCAGATTTTCTGGCAAGGGTTCAGCCCTGTTAGCAATTCAATTTACAAAACCAAACCGACCGCTCATACGAATATCATAATGGCGAATCTGTTTCTTTGGGATGAGTGCAAATATTATTCACCCTCGCAGGCGATACAGAATTGGTAGTTTAGCGTCGGCCGAAACTTTTTTAACAGCTGGCGTAATTACATGTCGATCAAGAAGTAACCAGAAAGCCAAATGCCCATGACAAGCAACGTCTGCTGTCTCGAGTTCGCAACTTTTGCCAACCTCGATACATAATCAAATATCAACCTCTATCCAAATCAAAGAATTCTTACGCTGGCCTTTGAAACTTTCCAACTTCGACAGGAGTTGTTTTTCATCCGAAAGACGCTTTCTCATACAAAAGACAAAAATATATATGTCTTTTATCAGACATATATATATATTTTTTTTTATAAAAATTATATCTAAAATGACACTCAATTTTGTAAGTTCATTTTCAAAAGGATGTTCTGCTTCGGCAGAAATGTTATTTGATTAATATAGGAATTATGAGGCATTTTAACAAGATGATTTTGGCATTCTAAACTTGAGAGGAGTTTCGCCAATATGGCTCGCTTGAAATCTTCAAAGTTGAATCATCCTGACGCAAACTCCAGAGGCGCTTATTGGGAAAACAGGAAGCTGGATGATCCGGTGGATTAAGAGTTATTTCAAAAATGTAATGTTTAGTAGATTTATCAAAAAATATAGACGTTTGCGCTTAATAATTTATTGTTTTGATGAATTTACGAGTCGGTACTTTTTCAAACACTTGCTTCCTGCATTAATAAAACCTTCTGCTTCAAAATAATGAAATATTGACATTAAAAAGTTACAGTCATGATTCGGCCAAAGTGAGTGGTTGAAAAGCTTGGAAAAATATTTGATTATTTCGCTCATATAACTATTGCAGTAATAAAAATTACAGAAAAGCTCCCAATTGTATAATTGAATCAATGCATACCATGTCGATCATTCTTGTAATGTGTACACTAATGTTTGACGTATAATTTTAAAAATGAGATGAGCATACAAAAAGGATCTCGACTTTTTGTAAAATTGACTTTGTGTTTCAAATTCATTACTAAATTGGCGCAAGTTTTTGTGTTAAAATTGTATAACCACGTTAAAATTTGTTTTCTATTCCAAAGCTCATTTCAATTTCATTATAATTTTGAATTCCACGTATCCATAACTCAAACAACTTAAGATTGAAAAAATAAGCGGATAAGTTAATTAATTGAAATGAGATTAAAAAGGTACAATTTCCCACGAAAACTGCCGTAAAGAGCGTGGTTTACGAAATTTGCAATTATGTCAGCTACATCAATCTCGGGAACGTATAGAAAGACGAAATAAATGCATTTCAGTCTTAATTAGCGCAATATTTCGGCGAGTTGAGTAATTTTGTGTATCTGAGTTTACGTTTTGGCTACACGTGCGCAACCATCCCCTCTTGTTGAAAGTTGCCAGAACGTATGACAAACGCTGACAAGGGCCGCTTTTGCCTAAGCAGAGGTTAATTTATACAGCAATCAAGTGTACGCTGCTCGGCCTTTGTACGCTCCTCGTCATGCTCTCAGATATGTCGCTCGTTCCATCCCTTTCTATCTCTCTCCTTGATTCTGGATTGTCTCGCTGTGTTTCTCTCTCTATCTCGTTGGCATTCTTGCTTCTCTCCGCGTGGTTCAAAACTACTCTGCCGACTGCACTTGCATGTCCCGACGCGTCGTTCGCGTGAGACCTGCGACACCTGCGTCGCGTTGCTGCGTACCCCGATCGCAGCTCTGGTACTTATGAATACGATTAAGATGAGGTTTATGGACATTGCCAACATTACGCTCTTCCATTTTGTGGCACCATTTAATATAATGATTTGTTGCCGCTGTTAGTGTTAACTATTGACATTTTTTCTCATTCACTAAACGAAGTAATTAAGCTACCCGTCCAGAATGATCATACACATGCCTATGAGTATGTACATGTATATATGTTTCTTTAACTCGTATGGGAAAAATGAATATTTTGCGAAATGCAATGATAAAATAGTGAATTTGTTTAATGAACTGATTTTGATTCCACTAAATCATATGATTGAAATAGTAAGAAAGTCTAGTTGCTTTTATACTAATTTTGTTTGGTAACTAAACATATTGTTGCTGAAACATGTTAGAATATTATGAGACATCTGTAATTGAAAATAACTTTATCCTTTTTTTTTTTTTTTTTTTTTTTTAATATTTTTTTTTTTTATTGAAATTTTTTTTTTTGTTGGTTCAATTGTTTGTATGGAAGTCCAACACTCTGAACCTCTGTTCCCGTCCCCGACACCGAACTCCCTTTCTCGCTGTAAAAAAAAAATTACTATATAGTACATAATATAAAGCATTTACTAA
>JABFQD010000136.1:0-36999 GCA_022817045.1 Psix sp. ZL-2020
ATTAAATAAGATGTTTATAATTTTAAGATAAATTTTAAAATGTTAATATAAATAGATATTGAGTGCAGATTATTAGCATGTAAAACGAACAAAAAAAGAAATTTTTATTTAATTTCATTTCAAAAATATATAAAAATGATTTCAAAATTATTGAGTATCCAAATACTGATTTTGTGAAATAAACTTTAATGTTCTATATATTTAGATTAAATAGCTTGTACTAAAATGAAAATGTTCATAGTTGGTTAAAGTATTTAAAAACATTAGCATAATAATAAAAATTGTACACTTCATTTTCTTGTGTGCAAAATGCGTTGCATTAAGTTGGATATCTAATAACGTCCTTCGCACTGAATGGTTCTAATGATTAGATCGCGCGGTTCCGCGAATGGTATTTCGATATCAGAAATGCATGTAAAACGATTACAACTGCCGTATTGATGTAATAAATGGATTATATTATAACATCGGCTCGTGTCTTTGTTGGCGATCGCGTCGTCGCGTTCGACTAGCTGCGACAATGCGCAAAGTGCGTAGCGCGCAGACGCGCAAAACGAGCTCCACGCGCCGCGCCGGCGCTCATTAGGTTTGAGCCGGGCATTTTTTGTCTCTGCGTGGAGCCAGGCCGAAAACGTCGCCGACGATTGCGAAACGACGTTCGGCGCAATCAAACGGCTCGCCGGCCGACAGCTTCGATCGTTAACGAGTTGCCGAGCCGGAGTGAATTCAAATTAATTGAGCCCGATTTGAAATCCAATCCGCGCCGGGACGACCGCTCGGGTTCGCGATCGATCGAGCTCGCTCGATCGCACGCGATTAAATCGGGCGAGGAATAGAAATCGCGCGACAAGTTTACGGAAGGACTTGGCTTTTTGGGGGTATTAAAAGCGATATTTCGTCAAACCAATTAAACACGTGAAATTAGTCGGGGGATAAAAGAGAGAGTCCGATTTCGAAATGGAGCCCGAATCAATAATAAACATTCGGCGATTGCATCATTCAGGGATTCGGGTTCGGATTTCGGAGCGTCTGCGAGAAGGAGTCGGAATTAGACGAAGAGAACGGCGACTTCGAAATTCCGCGTTGACCGGTTAAAGGCTTGCGCTGCGGGGGTCCGGTCGAGGCTGTGACGCGGGACAGAGATAGGGCTAGTCGGGTAGCGACGGCTCGGCTATCGGTTTCCCTATCGGACTACTCATCTCTCGGCTCGAGAGATCCGGGCCTCGGCTACGAGAGCCGCGCATAAACCCGACCTTAACTGCTTTACGACGATCGTTTGTACCGATTTGTTCGACAACGGCTTGTGAGCAAGTGGGGAGCTGCCCTCTCCTTGGCTGCCCCCGAGCGCCCCCTATGCAAATGTCCGTGCAATAAAGCCTCGTCTCGCGATATCTCGCTCCCAAGCTGCAATATCAGCGCGAGTAAATCTCTTGCAAGCTTTTTTTTTTATTTTTCATCGCTGCCGATCGCGACGCCATATTGCCCTTGTGATTGATACCCAATAGCTGCTGCTGAAAAAACTCGCTTCCGCGCGGTAAATCCAATACGAATTGCTCGTCACTCGAAGCGACATTTTGAAACATAGTTTTAGCTCGAGAAAATTTAGTGTCACGATTATAGTCAAGTTTTTTGTTTGCGATAATCGTTTGAAAATTGTTTAGCTGTACTCGTGAAGATCGGTAAATGTAAACGTATTTATTTTATAGATGATATGCTGTGATTTTAATAATAATAATTCAGCTATGAAAATTATAATCTTCAAATTCCTAATTAAGATACTTTCGTCTGGCTGTTCAGATTTTTATACAGTTACTCTGTCGCATAAAAATATCTGAATGAGCTAAGACAAATCGCGTCGATCGGTTCGAGTTTAGCCTTCGGATCGACAAATATGTCGCTGAGTCGTCAAAGCCAGGCAATGTTACGACGTCCAACGCCGATAGACGGACGAAATCGTGTTTCGCTCGAGAATACCGACCGACAGTTTCCATCCTTTAGACGTCGATAGATTCGGACTGATTTAGATGCCTCCGCGGCGAGGCCGACTTTTTATCTTTCGCTTCACATTTTTCTGCTTATTCAGAATATATTAAGTAACTTCCACGTCGAATCCAAGCGTAAACGGATTCCTATTTTAAACCTATGCCTTTTTAGAGAAAGAAGGTGTGACAATTATATGACTACGAGCTAGTTTTATGGGGAAACCACTCCAAATAAGAAAAATCATCATTCTCATTCGAATAAAATATCAACGACAAAAATGTCATTTGATTTTGTAATATTTTTTTACGTAATTGCCACTCCTATTACATTCGAAAAACAATCGAAAATTAAGTTGTAAACAATATATAACATGTGTGCACATAAACTATTATTTATAATATACATATTACATATATGAACACTTAAATGAGCATATATATATGTAAATCATTAATATATCTGAACAAAACGTTGTTTTTCGTTATTAAAAACAAGCAACACCACAAATTTCTATGTTTATTTACTTTCTAGTAATTTTTACTCATTTCATGAAAACAACGTTATATAAAATTGTCACAGTTAAATTGATTTAATTGTAATTTTGAAACTGATTTTTTAGTATTCTTTCACATTTTGAACATTTTTCTATAGTATATGTGCGGTTTTCTAGTTATTTGAATGATATCGAGACGGATATTCGAAATAACATCGTAAAGAAATATTACTTGTTCGTTTTCTGTATAATAGCTATAAAGATTTCACGCAGAATTCTAGAATCGAAATAGAATCTCGAGAGACACGTCAACGGAAGCAATCAAAAAACGCATCGCGAGATAAAGTAAATTAACTGGACGCTACTGGCTCGTGATAGTGCGCGTCTTGCTAATGACGCGTTGTAAATAAGTGCTCGGCGGGATTTATCGACGCGCCCGAGATAGCTATCTCGCGCTCACCGCGGTGTCTCAGTGCCAATTATTTATCGTGTACACACTGACATTGTTACAGACGTGTAATGAGAAAAATTGCTGTCGCGAACACAATCGCTGTCGTTTGTTTCATAGACATATACGTATTTCATATATATATATACATATAAAATATATATATACAGGTTGACTATATATATGTTTATCAGATATATGTAACAGACTCGTTACTGAACGCTGCGCATTCCTAAGCGCAATTTTGAATGTAAATTCACATGAAGACGTGTCAAGAAAAATCGCACCGCGATTTACGACTGTTTCCACGTAAATTGACCGGCCTCCCGCGTGACATTGCGCACCAATTCTCCGACTAAAAAACTGGCCTCGTAATCATTTTTATAAGGAAAAGTTATTGGGATTGGATTGCTAATCGCTTTAGTAATGAGACATTTTTAAATGCGGTATGTGGCAGAGAAAAAAAATTCATTCACTTTTCGGAATATGTGATTCATGTGCAGAACACTTTTGTCAAAAAAGATCAAGAATGCCGTGTTTAAATGTTTTTCGAAATAAGCATGTTTACGAAAGATTTAATCGAATTTGTTTTCAAATATTTGTCAAATGTAAGTGAAAAAATTGACCCACAGAAAGTTTTTAAAATAATTGTCGGTGGAGGCGAAATAAGCTGCGTGTAGCAGCGATTTATACTTAATAGAAAACTTTTCTGAAAACGAATCCTGCGACTTTAATTTCCGTACGAAACTAAAAATTCGCGCGTGCATCGACGCCGCTGGTTCGAATTATATTTACAATGTTGGCGTGACTAAGTGGTGGTGTATCTATACATATAATTACATCACGCGAGCAAAGTGTGATGCGTTAGAAAAAGGCTAACCTCCTGGTAGAAAAAATTTGCCGCATTTAATTAATCAAATTCACTCCCAATTGTTTTTAACACGGTCTCAACAACTGAATATTTACAGGGAAAAAATCTTTCCATTTCAGAATCATTCTCCCACAAAGCGAGGGAAGAATTAGCGGGCGGAATAAATTATGTTCGTTGAAAATACAAGTTTGCTGTTTTGCTATTTAAAATATACAACAATTGTCGTTTAAAACAAACCGTGTTTTTTATCAAAAGCACGAATGACCTATAAATATTGAAGAATGTCTTTAATTGAGTTTAGGCGAAATCAATAAATTATACGGGATAGAAACAATTTGAGAAGGAAAAAACATAAAGCCAACATCAAGTCCCGTTTATTTAAATTGGCGTGGCAGAAATTTCGCGGAAATTAGTCGCGAGCGCGAAAAATTGATACTCAATATGAGGCCCTCGGGGGGACGGAATAAATGAATAAGTTGGCAGGCGATAAGAGTTTACGGTCGATAACGAGAGAGTCGCCGGGACGGCAAGCCCGAAGCTGCGTGCGTATCTAGATCAGGCCAATACGATAGAGCCATAACACCGAAAATTGATGCTGTCCGAGAAACAAACACAAGTTTATGCATGTGTGACCGCAGGCTGCGCCGAGTTTCGTGGAAGCGATCTCTCTTGCACCTGCTCTTGATAGGAGCTCGGCGCAACACCTAAGCACCATCCCGGATGTTCGACTCGACGGCTCTGCCAAGATCCTCGAATATCCGGTCACGAATAATTTCCGCCTAACTTCCACGAAATTCAAACTAACTAACCCGGGTATTATATTCATTTATTTTATTAGGATGGTCGCGGTGCAAATACATATTTTGCAGCTATAATTTTCGCAAATTCGGTAGAACTATATCAGAACATCTTGTACAAGCTAAATTGTTTCTCGTGATTTTTTATTTCCATTTCATCTTATTTACATAAACAGTTGTTTCAAGAAGTTGTTTGCACTATAATAGTAGTAAACGTAGAAAGATTCTACGCGATAGCTGTTTTATAACGTTAACGTAATTTAATACGCCAGTCTAATATTTTAAATAATTTTCTAGATGTTATTCGATGATATATGGTGTGATTCAAATTCGAAATTTGAACATAAATTAAACTTTTTATTGCAACTCAGTTCTACAGTCGAAAACGTTCAAAAGTATCGTGTCATAATAAAATTAATGAATTATATAGATATGTTTTAGAATCAATAACCCATTTATGAAAATTGAATAGAGTTTAATATTTGTTTAGATTTGTTTATATTTGTACATATTGTGTGATATATTTAATATATCACACAGTATTTGAAATAAACAGTGAATTATAATTCAATAAAGAGAGTTTTTAGATTGAAGTGACTCGAAATAATTGTTTTACATATAGAAACCATTAGTTTTCAATAAATATCGTTTTTACTTTTTAGCTACACCAACAAATTTATTTATCCATTTATCTATTAATTAAAACGTTTCAATTTTGACACTACAAATGATTGGGAAAACAGTTATTTATATATAGCATACAAAATAATATGCAAAATAGTTTGAAATGGTATGGCGATCAAACACCAAAAGTTCTTAAAATATCAAAATTGTAAACGGTGTTGACTGACTTATGCCTCAATTTTACGACGCTGTCCGTTTTTTCAGCCGACAGCTCGTAACCTCGTGACATACCGAGCGTGTTTTCCTCAAGGCGCTCTTAAAAAGGTTATGCGCATTTCATCGAGACGTCAGCTAGAACAGAATCGCAATTCTGTTGCGCGACCGTTTAGCAGTTCAATTTTATTAGTGCAGATCGTCCGTCGAGCGTGGCATCATTGTTATAAAACTGGCATTAAATACGAATAAATTCGAAACGAGCGTATTAAAAAACACATTCGCCAATACGGAAATTCACAATAGAATTATATATCGGAGTTTATTACGAGCGCATCAGGTTTTGTCTCGCCGAATTTTACAGCGCGCCATGATATCTACGACGGGGTTCGATAGAGATGATTGATATCCGAACTTCGAGACCCGAGGAATATTTTAATAGTTTCGATGAATCCTGCGCTTATATATTATTAGTGTCAAATCAAACTTGAGTTAATAAAAGTACTTCTTTGTTTTTTATTTTTTCCAGACCTAAGATAATGTAAAATTTTTTGCTTTCACGACACTTATTTTACATTTTCACTTTAAAAGTATCAACATTTTATGCAAATACAGGTTTTAGAAATGTAAATAATTATAATTTGAAGATACTTTTTCTTTAAAACACCTTCACGTTAAAAATAAATGATCGATAAATAACTATAAAATTTCGAAATAAGTGATATTCTTGTTGACTGTAAAAATCTGTCGATACAAGTTTGAAATAAATAAATAAAAGTTAACAATTTATCAATATATTAAATAATACATTTTGAAAGCATAAAAAATGATGTCTATATTTGAAACTACCCTTCTTTCGATGTTTTCTACAGTAATTTCTGTGTCTTTATTCAAAATAAAATCAGTTTATTGATCCCACGATGTCAAATCAAGCTTGAAAATTGTGTATCATCTGGTGTGGAGATTCAAATAATTTGTCGTTACGCGCTTAAATGCAATCGATTTCAAAATTGCGGCAGGAAAGAAAAATGATCGCACGCTCGTTTCCTTTGATCAGTCTCTTATTCCACAGGATGTTTGCCTCTCATCACACGGATAATCCGGCTTAACAATTCTGAGCAACACTTATATTTTGCATCTTTTTTCTATGTTATCTGTTGCTGGCGCTTGATCCTCCGGCCGAACCGATTCGTCTCTCTTTCTCGTGCCGCAAATTCGTCAGTCAAAGTATCATGCACAGTGGGCAGATGCACCGAGAAATCCTCTTCGACATCAAAGACGCGCCTCCGCGGGGGTCGGGCCGTGCTTTTTGTGTGCCGCGAAAAACTGTCGTGTCGATCGACGCGGCGCTTACTTTTTTTATGCCTTACTTTTCTTATTATTCCCACGCAAAAGAGATCGGGGCCGCACTTTTTCATCGCCGCGCAAATCTTGCTCTCCCCTGTACGCCACGCGTGCGGTTCCTTTTTTGTCCTTTTCTTTCTCAAAAGGAATACTTTTTCTAACATGAAGATCTCGCACAAATAAGTATCTTCCTGTAAGCAAAAAACACGTAACTCAAGAGCTCTTTTAAAAGTACTTGCGATTCACCATTCCAATAATATTCGCTTTATTTTCACTGCCAAGTTTTCGTCGGTTTATAATTTCGTTCATTTATACTGGCAAGCATTCAGAATGTATTTGAAAAAAGTTGTTATTTTTTTATGTATTTATCCAAACACCAATTGTCCACTTTTTTCGTTTATTACAACTTGGTTTTTACCTGGTGTTATGTTTCTTATTTTCGAAAATTTTTTTTTGTTATCGTTATTTATTTGGACTAACATAAATCACATTATACGATAAAGGTGAAAAGCACTCTTCGACTAATATTTATCTATTTTTCAGTCACTCCCTTTATCTGCAATTTTGTCATTAATCTGTCTCCGTAGTTAACCTATCGAGCGGCTATTTAAAAAAGCATGAGTTATTGAAGAATAGACATTGGTAGGAAAATGTGAAAAATTAGGATTCATCGGTAGTAAGCGTGACGCATTCGGGTCATAAATAATAAGCGACGGCATGTCGATTTGACGAAATGTCGGTTGGAGATAAGGGCGTGGAAAACTAAAGTTTATCTGGACGCGGATCTCTTTCAACTGAGACCCAAATAATCTTCACCGCAGCACCCGACTCTTCGGGTCTCCGAGTCTTAGGTAACCGATCGGTCGCAATTCGGTTCACGCTCCCTGTCTACTCAAAGAAATTCAAAAGGAAAGCTGTTTGGGCCTCTCAACGCGACATTAAGAAGTTTTCAAAAATCTTGTTATACCATCGCGCGCGGGCATTAGGCGTTTAGTGAAATAAATTAGGCTGAGTGGCGGTGGCCGTTCCAAAGAAACGCATTCAGTTTTTTACCTTTTTTCTCGAATTAAGAGTTTTCAGGCTCTTTAAATCGTGGAACACTCTTCATTTTCGGTTGACACAAATTCGTGTTAATGAGACGGAACGGTTTCGATATTTTTCACGATATTTTTCGAGGCTACTCAGCCGAACCGAGAAAATGGAATCGGGAAATTGATCAAGCGTGCAATTATAATGTAATGATGGAGCAGGATGAAAATGAATCGACGATAATGTAATTACAATAAAGAGCATGATAATTCAATAGCGACGCAGCTCATTTAGAGAATGGAACATAAACATCTATAATTAAATCCCGAACAATTCAATTACAGTTTTCGCAACCATAATACCGCGTTGGTGTTCATGAGTGTCCGCGCATTGTTCGCGCATCTATGTATTTGTGCCATGGCGCATACTCGTTAAACAAATATGTAAAACCTTTGAATATCCACTTGTGAAGTCCGATGTAACGATATTAGGCGTTTGTGTATGCTACACTCCAAGCAGTCGTTACGCGTAAAAAATTGAAGCGCGATTCACTTTGACATCGATAACTTACAGCATTTTTCAAACCTTAAACGGTTAAGTCAATTTACCCACAGTATTTCAACTCTCTGCAAACCATTAGAGGTATATTATATTTTCAATATTACAATATACATCGTAATTTTGTTCTATTCTTTTCTTACAAATTGAAACTTCTGTCAAAAGAATTACATAAGTTACATGAGTAACATGAATTTTGAGAATATGGCGTCATGGTTGATTTAATTCTGAGAATCGATCGGCGCCTTTTACCGCATAAGACGACGATTAGTCGATTAAGAACATCAGAAGACGAAACGCTATGGTGCAGGGTGGTCCCACTAAAGTCAATTGCATTGAACTTCATCAATAATCCAAAGTCCTGTCAATACTATTATCTCATTACGCTGCCTGGTGAGATCCTAGCTCTGGACTTGTCTCGACACCAATTACTTTTTTTCCTCGCAATCATAATTCTATCTTTGTCCGCTATTTACAGACATCAAACAATCCGTCATTAGCTGCTTTAAGTAGCCACAATTGGTTCTGATACGACAGCATCAAAATTTTGACAGCTCCGCGTCGGATTTAATAAACATGGGAACGCGATTTTACGCGCGCATAATAAGATCATTGCGCCTGTTTATCGTCGAGTTAGTCTTCGAATCGATGAATGATTTGTTTTTTCGGCGTCTTCAGACGCTCGTCGAATTGAAATTTCGTCAGCAACTATTTGTACTCGAAGCAAAACAACTGTTGCATAGCAGTTATTTTGGTTCATTAGACATAGAATTAATTCATAAGAGTGTATGAATAAAGATAATCGCATTGTGAATCTTGATCGGGAATCTAGGCAGATGTTTCCTCAGATGAAGTTCCGAGTTTCCGGTTTGGACGCCAAGGCGAAATACATCCTTCTCCTGGACATTGTTGCCGCGGACGACTACAGATACAAATTCCACAACAGGTAAAGTTTGTCATAAACCTTCTTACATCATTTCACTGCTGATCAAATTTCAACAATATATAACCACTGCGTTAATTTTGGCTCCAGAAAATATCCGCTTGAAATATCGCCAAAGTCATATTATTTATATTTATATATATTTATACGAGTACATTTTTAACTAAATTTAAGTTAATGCGCTCTCGTTATGAATACTGCTTCGTAAATAAAATTCTCGCGAAATTTCAGTGAAAAGTACTCGTTGAAAGTCTCTAGCCGTTTTTGCGTTGCATTACTATTTTTTAACGTTTCTTTTAATGTGAGTTTTATGAATCCATAATTTGGGGTTCACTGAGATTGTAGCTTTCGTTTATTGGCAGTCATAAGAAGTTTCGTGAAATTGTTAGTCCAATACTCGTGGTATTGATTGTTAATTTTGGATTCGAACAGTAGGTGGATGGTAGCTGGAAAGGCTGACCCGGAGATGCCGAAGAGGATGTACATACATCCAGATTCTCCGAGCAGTGGCGAGCAATGGATGCAGAAAGTCGTCAGCTTCCACAAGCTCAAGTTAACAAACAACATCAGCGACAAGCACGGCTTTGTAAGTACTGTACGTAAACGCCAGCCAAACAATTACTTACTTACTAGCTCCTAAGTTAACGACTTCCATCCGAAGCCTTTCAAATATAAATAACCATTTGTCTGCATGCAAAACGCAATCTTTTACAACATCACTTAACTTCAATGTTTCATTTATAATTAAAGTTGTACAAACTAAAATATCAAAAGCTATAATTTCAATTCAAGCAGTTTTCAACTACTTTTGTTTTTTCTGTCAAAGAAGACCAAGTTACACTAGTACTAATAGATTGTTGATAACTACGGAGTTACAATACAGTCAATTCACTAATGATGCCATTGAATCGAATTTGGAAACGTACCGAAAAATGGTTATACGTCGATCAAATTACTGAAGGAAACAAAAGACATTTTGAGGGTACCAAGATGTTCCAGATTAGTATTATTAGATATTACTAGTATTCTTTCAAACAGAACCTATTATTAGCGGTAATAAAAAGAATTTGAATATATGTCAATTCATTGGAAAACAATAGTCTTTATATAATCTTATAAACTTTTCTCTTTCCATTTTATGGGTAGGAGTCTTCTCGAGTTATTTCAAAAATAGCAGAATTAATGAAATTATCCAATTAGAATCACACATATCTCGAATATTTGGTTTGACAATTCTTCAATAGCTTGGACTAATGTAAAAATATAAACAATTAGGTATATCATAACAACGAATAGGGAAAAAATGACATCATTGGTTCTCGTCACGAAACCCCCCTATTGCCCCCCAATCTTATAAAATGTATTAACATTTTATACTGAACAGTCTTGCATGAGAAATATCGTATCTCTCATTTTGAAAATAAATGAATAAGTTTGTAACGCCTTAAACAACGTTGGGCGATCTTGTTGGTCCCTGTCCTATAACTCGAACAAGACCTTAGTAGATATTAACGTCAGCAAAATGTCGACTAATCGGCAACGCGCACAGCCAGCTGGAACAAACAAGACGATCGGATTTCCCGTAGAAATCTCAACACCGCATAATCTGGGATTAAGTTATCGGAACGGATTGCGCCGTCAAGTACGTTCCTCTTCTTCTTCTATTAGGAAGCGAGTACAAGGATGATCATCCGGCGACATTCAGAATTGCGAGGAGGAAAGCCTGCTCGCGTCGCCTAAGTTCACAGTCGCACCCCGCTGCCTCTTCTCGTCCTCCTTTTCCTGCGCCGAATCCTTTTTGCGGCGGCGTCGGCATCTTTGACGGATCCCGCAGCACTGGTTCGTGAAATCTAGTCCTTCTTAACCAGCGTGTGATGTCAATGGCTGCTGTCGTACGGTGCGTGGCAGCCGACCTTTGTTGGAGGCTACTCTTTTTTCGGCGTCTCGCGTTGGCCCTCTCGCTCGCTCTTCCCGCCAGGGCTTTCAACGGACGATAATGCGTCGCCTACATTATGCGGATCGGCACAGAAGACGCGCTCGGCGACACAACAACACTCGACGCTCATAATCGATCCAGTTTGTGCACAAGCCCAGAAAACGTACGGCCCATTCGGAACACCGCCGCCGAAAAGAAACCCTTTGGCCCTCTGCTAATCGGCGGTTTTTCACCTGGCAGCCTCCGCACTGAAAGAGATATCAAGATCCTGTCCTGAGGCTGCGCTTTTTGATTCCAACTTTTTATCTCGATCCTGCTCCAAAGCCAACCAGCGCCGAATGAATCACTCCTGCGGAACGTGAGAAAAAGTAACCGCACAAATACACCGTCTTTTCTATCTCGGAGACAACCAAATTTCCTCAATTATTCCGCCCCGATTGAAGTCTAAACGGCCTTTACTTCAGTTTCATCGTTCCATTATGTTACATCGGTACTTACTGACCACGTACCACTGTTCGGGAATGTTTTGTTTGATACCAAAACGAGCTTGATTGGTATGGTTTGATTGATAGGATCATACGAATTTTATATTCTCCAGATCGGAGACGCAGTTAACGTGAAGTCTACTAAGTGGCTGTTTTAATTTTGTCCGAGCCATAGGAAAAACTCACGTCTTTTTTTCCTAAAACAAACAAAGGACCATTTAATGGAATCTGCAAACGAGCCCGCAGGCAGACCGATGAACTACGCGAGCCTAATATGGCGGCCGAAGTGCATAATGCATGGGACTCCAGCTGCTTCACGTTTCAACGTCATGTCCCCGAAATCGTGGCGCCATACACTCCTCCGTCTGAGCGAATACGCGCGCAAAACAAAATTGGATCGAGTTCTAAACACGAATAAGCCGTCCAACCGAACTTCCGAATCGATAAACCATTTGGAAAATTGAAATTAAAATCAATTATTATATATAAATAAATATATATTTCCATATGCATGGTTTCAATGTATGGAAGAATCTCTTATAACATTTATGGAACTGAACAAAATTACTCCGACATCCACCACATATATACATCCTAAAAATCGATTTCAATTTATTCACATATATGCATTCATATATAATGATTTATATTCCTAAATCGTAAAATAATTTTCAAAATTCAATAGAGATGTAATACATATTTGCTGTTAGTTTTATTCATTCCGGATATAATTTAACTTTTCCAACATTATACCTGACATCTTCTAGTCGAAGTCGCGCTGCTTTCCATCAAATGCCAAAAGAATATATCGCGGGTCATAATTTGGCTTCGGTGTAAACATGCCTCGTGGCTTTAATTACACGATGCCCGGTGTGATCGTGCGCAAGTCCGTGCTTGTGTAACAAGCACATGCGTGGCAACACGCAAACTCTCGTAACATTACGCGTGTTCTTCTTTGCAAACGACAGGCGTGTGTTCAAAAGCTCGCACAAATCGATTCGCGACGCGCTCTCTCCTGAGGGAGAGCCAATCTACAAACGTATATTTGCATCGATTTCCCTACAATTATTGAATGCCGATTGCGTGAAACAATCGCACATCGTATGTATATGTGTGTGAGTACACATCATCGGTGATAATTAAATGAGCTCGACGAAATTTTGCTTTATTCGATCAAAAAAAACTCTTCCAACATTGGAGGGAAAATATATATAAAAACCGCAATTACGAAATCGCGTGTCTCAGCTATAGCTTGGCGGCCATATTGATGTTCATGCTCACGTAGAGGTATATCCACACATACAAAAATAATCTCATCAGCTAAGTTGAGAAAATATTCCATTATCTTTGAGGAATTCTGTGAGCTATAATGATTGTGAGAAAAATAGTTCAATCTAAGTAAAATATCTTGTATAAATATGGGAAAAGTGATTGCTAATGACTTCAATAGAATAAGATTTGTCGATCTTGTATTGGAAATCGGTACGAGATCGATTTCGTGCGATTACGGATTACATGACTAGACGTAAAAACCGACTGCCATATGTGATTAATGACAGACTCATTATGTAATGAGCAGGGGCAGTTCCTGCAATGCTCTGTAGAATATTAAATTAAGACAGATTGAAGCAGGTACATTGAAAAATGCACCCGATTTTTCTGCATTATTTTATCTTATCAATCATATTAACTTGAAGAAAAAATTATTTTCACAAATGTTTCACGCGTTGAGACCCGACATGATTAATTTTCGAATAAATATATAAATTAATGTTTGGGTAAATAAAGCAGAGGAAGAAAGATATTAAATAATTTCATCGGAATAAAAATTATAAGAAACTTTGAAGTTAATAAAATGGTTTGTTCTATATTTATCAAACTTTTTCTCTTAAACTTAACAACCATAAAGATATATTATTATATCTATAAATATAATCCAATTTTTTGTTTGAAATGACGTGAGAATTATATAGAGAATATCAGTTCATATAAACTGTTGTGTGACAGCATCGAAGTTTTCTTTGAGCAAGCCCGGAATTAGCATAAATTACAGCACGATCGAAGGTGTTAATCCGCGTCAATCTTCGATCAGACGAGTACTCGATCCGGACGAAGCCTCGAATTATGCGCAATGCAACTCGTTCGATCGAAAGTACACGTCAGGCGCGATACTCGCGTGCGAACGCGGGATTAAACGTCGATTAAGGATGCATCCTGGTATCAAGACATCATTGTCGAGTGCATCGTCGTCATTATCATTACCACCGCATCACCGAAGGCTGCTGAATTCTTGCACTTATCCTGGGTACGTTCATGCGCATGCGTTAATCTTCTCGCGAAAGGTGCTGATTAGCTTGCAGAGAAGTTGAAGTACCATAGAAAGTCACGGGAATATATTCTTACATATTTTTAATACTTAATAACTCGTTTATATGACTTTATAACAAAAAGTTGACTTAAACGCAACTGCAAGATGAAATTTGTGTAATGTTCTAAATATGTATTCATAAAACATACAAAAATGTTGAAAACATAAAATTATATTTTGGAGCTAGAATTATAGATAATAAATATTCACATCCATAAATTAAATTGAATATATTGGATTATATTTTTGTATTGTTTGATATGTTAGAAATTTTGTGAATTTTGTATCACGTATAAATTTGCTCAAATTTGAAAATATTTTATTTAGCATTAAGAAAGAAATTCTCTACAAAACAAATTTTTCGTATAGTAAAATGATAGAAAGCTATAATTGAATTGATTCATTATTTTAAATAGTACTTGTTTTAAAGATAAAATTCTATCACGATTAGATTAAATTTAAAAAAACCAAAATAATACTGTTTATGTCTATTTAACTGGTTTCTTGTATTTTTATTACTTCATACAGCACATATAACATTGCATATATAACGTAACAACAGATTATGTTCATGGAGAGAGAAAGTGTTTTGACGCAGCATCCTCACGCACTTCGATTTATTTTATCAGTTAATCGCAAGAGTTTCGATTAATCGAAATGTACTAATAAAAATTAAATACAAGCAATAATTGAAGTTATTTTATTATACAATGATTAACAACCTTACAATATACTGGTATTGTTCACGTTACTAAAAATCATTCGCCATGATGAGAACAAGTTTTCCTATACACGGTTTTTACCACTCCAATATATATTGATTAATATAATAAGAAAAGGAAAGTGAACAAAACAAACTCTCGTTTCAGATTCCGACTCTTATCTCTATTACTTCGAAGGAACAACTTAATTTTTTCTTAGCTACGCAAATAGTACTGTCATCACTTTTCCGGATAAATTAGCGCCCACGCGTATTCGCAATTCTCATATCCCGCGCGTATCGTGTTTCACTTATCTCGTAACAGCCCACCGAATTCTTTTATCTTTACCCTTGTAAGGCAGCCAATTAGAACTGAGTCCAACCGACATTTTCAGTTGAACTCAAAGACGTCAAGACAGATCGACCGCGCGTCGCCCTTTTCGACCAGTTCGATTCTATTAAATCCACTACATCCATTTTGATTCCTGCTATTTCGCTGAATCTAATGTATCGGCTTGTTACGTCTTATCCTCTACCATTCCTGATAAAATTATTAATCACGAATACTTCTCTTTTGATTAGATTTCGTAAGTCATATAAGACTTTCTGAAATAAAATGACTTTGGAAAAAGAAATATATTTATATTCTAAATAATTACCTACATTAGTTCGAATAAACTTTTGTCAGAATTTTTATTCTATCACTGAAAAAATATGCAGCCAACGAGACGAAATGATTCGATGTTATAAAATTGTGAAAAATAAAAATTCGTATTTTGGACATATACTTCTGAAAAATTGATATCGCATCTATTTTTCGTGAATGAAGATTTTAATTTTAAAACGTGAATCAAAGATACTATGCAAGTGTCACTGGAATTTTGTTGTAAAAAATACTGGCGATTGATTTTACAACTAGAAACAGAAGTTTTTGTAACTGCGATCAATCATATCTGAAAATAAATGTTTCGATAGTGATACTTTTAAAGGTACTTTTTATTCGTACGAGAGAGATTTTATCTTCTATGGTTGAATATATATAGCTTTTTGGTTATTATTTTCATCAGAATATTCGGCCAGCGTATAACTCATCTCTTAACATATGCAATCATTGTTTTTGCATTGCAAGATCCAGAGTGATATATTTCGAGCCCTGAAAGATCTTCATTAACGCAAAACAATAAAAGTTAGATTGCGATCAATAATCAATGAATCATATTCACTTTTACCATTGTGTGCTTCTGTTTTTCGAGTCCGCTTTCCCGCGAGCAAATGTTATTAAAATGTTGTCTCAGACCCTGTATGATGTGTCGTGCGATAACGGACGCGCGATTCATCGCCGTTTGTACTCTTTTAATCTCACGGGATGTTTTATCGCCCTAAGCGCGATAAACCATTATCCGTCTATTCATCTTTTTCAATGCGGCTTGTCGAAAGGAACGCATTTTTTCTTGAATCAATCTTGAGAATGTAATTTTTTAAGAATTCCATTTCATAATAGGATAGTTAACAATAAATTCAATTGTCAAATTATTGTAAAAGAAAGTTAACATGAACAGAATTTCATTAATGTGTAAAATTGGAAAAAAGACAAATGTTAATTATAGTTTAAAGTGAATAATCACAAAAGAAATACTGTGAAAAAATAAATCGATACTTATGAAATCTCAGAAGTTTTGTCGATATTATTTAAGTGTTCCTAAGACAAGTCACTTCACACAAGCTGCACGACAGTATATGTATTATATGACGGTGATGATGACAGTATTTGCATTTGATACTAACCAGTCGATGCTACTATTGGGGTGTGCGTGTACAAAAGGGGCGGCGTTTTCAATCCATGATGATGGATCCCTTACAAACCCAGCCTCGACAATGTGTCATGAAAACTAACACCACAACGATAAACGTGTCATACGTTTAAACTTATGACCGGCAGAGATGTTCATTTTACATTGCAAATATTCTCAAATCAATTCAGATGAAATGCACCGCGTTCGCATTCAATCCATTGAACCACCAGTTATGTACGTACTTTACGCGCGATTTATGTCTGCAAATCTTTTCCATATCCATGATGAACGAATTATCTTTACGAAAAATATACATGGAGGTTAATTTATCAAATTAAACAAATCAGTTTAAAATAATTGATCTTCTATTAAAATACTGTTGATACTTTCATATTAATTCATCAATAATTGACTACAAATTAATGTAAAAGAAAAATGTGTTATACCGAAAGTTAAACATCAGTGTTTTTATCGGATTGCCTTTAACCTATTTATGGAAAAAATGGAAATAATTCAAATATTTAACATTACGCGTTTGGGATTAAAATTGAAAAAATGTGAAAAGGCCGTGAAATAAGAATCTTTGGGCTATAGATAGAGTGGAATAAAAAGAGGTTGGTAAAATTTTATTTTACGAAGGGCTAGATCACGAATCCCATTTGAAAATGCCGTAGCAGAAAGTAGCATGACGAACGCATACGATAGTGGGCAAAAAATGCGAGTGTTGCACACAAACACTCAGCACACACGGATGGTGTAGCGCGTAAGATAACTGCTTGAATAGACGTGTGTGTACCCGTGTCCCGTACTCACATACAGAAACAGTGTGAGTGCAAAAGGGGAGCTACAAAGGGCGTTTCTAGAGGCGGTCGTCATCCCCTCTCCGTTACGGAAAATGCATCGCACATGGTGGGGACGCTCTCTGTCAACGTAAGTCTTCTTTCCCTGCGAATCTGTGTCTGCACAACGCACAAAAATTCAGGTCGAATGTTGCACTCGATAAACAAATGCTTGGCTTTCAAGAGCGCGACATTTTCTAGCTGATCACTCGAGGCTTTCTCACCTCGTCTAACCAACATTCTTTTCATCTTAACAAATTGATGATTGTTAACTTTGAAGTATCATTTAAAAAATAAACTTTGCTGCTCTTTTAAGTGGAAAATGTGCGTAAATAATACATTTTTACAGTCATTTTGTATATTAAGTAGTATAATTAGATAAAATTATTGGATAAAAATGTTAATCAAATTGATATCAATTCAAATTATGTAATCAAAATTAATTTACACTGAAAATAATTTTTGTAATCAATTTTAATTAATGATGTAAATTGTCATAACTATAAAAAAGAAAGAAAATGAGATATATATTTTTGTCAATTATGCATAAGAGTTTTTAATATAGTGTGACAATTATTTTTGCATGTATGTATTTATATTGTATTATATTTGACATTATATAAATTGTTTTCAAAATGAACAGTTTGAAATAAGATCATTGACGAAAAAGTAATAACAAAAGACGACATTATGTTGACATTCGATCGCATCGAGTCTGAAAGTTATGCACGAACACTGGTTCTCAAAGTTGGAGGCGTTAGATTTGACTTTTGATAAAACAATGCACGTCCAATATGTGTGCGGCATTGTTCAAAAGTGGAACATTACGCGATGCGATAAAAGACAAGTACTTGGATGCTCCTCGAATTCTTGAGGCTTGTACATGCATTCGTGGAATCCGATGACAAGAAGACAAGCGAAGCTCAGTTCGCGACTCGGTGTCGAGTTCATGCTAAGAATCGAGCGGAAACGTTTGCGCTGATCACGCACACTTTCACATCAAATCGTGGAAAAATTCACAACTCTTTCAATATCAATTATAAAAATGTCGTTTATAATGTTTCATATCTAAATAAGTAAATAACTGAGTTCAAAGCATATATATTTTTGTGCATTTAAAAAGATACAAAACCACAGGCAAACATTGTTTGACCGTGATCACAAAAGTTTTCTGTAAACTTTGATCGAATATTCGGGAACAACGTAGCAAGAGCAAACATCATTAACGAATCATTCTAACCATTATCTCATTGTTCATTCAGCTTGCTTCACATGGTTCGTCGATTGCGCGCATGTTAGGTTAATCTGGCCGGTGGGCTTTACGTCCGGAAATCTCTCGCGCAGCCGTTTTGATTCGAATGGTGCAACATGCGGCGGTGTAATATTAGCCCCGAGTAAATATTAATTAACGTGCTTCTGTGTTCATTTCGTTGCGGCTTTGCCGCGCGTATATACATTACATCCGCTGACATTTGCGCGCTGCTCGCACCAGTGCTAACGCGAATAAACACATTCCGCAAAGTCTAGTCACACCTTCTTGTTTTCGGCACCGCGCTTGCCCGCTAAATAATTGAGTATGCGAGACGGCTTGCGATACATGTTCAGCCACAAATTCTCTGCCCTCTGTTTTCTCCGCACGCGCCGAAAGATACCGTTCCATCACTTCATCGTAGCATCTGCGCATCTCAGATGCTTAAAATTATAGCATCTACAAGATAATGTATAATGTTTAGTTGCGGGGCATTCTCTCAACACTCATTTATTTTATTTTTTTTTATGTATTAAAATATTTTTGTCATGTATGTGACACAAATAATATATGCAAATGAAATAAAAATAAGCACCTTATATGTCTTAAGGATATATAATATATAATGAATCATAGCTAAGTTATTATATAAATTTGATAGTACGTTTATAGTAACGAAGGTTTGTAAAATAAGACAAATAAATAAGTTTGATTTTAAAAGTGAGTAGATTTTTGTTGAAAATAGGTATCAACAATTAATGTAATAAATAATTACTTAACGTGTCTTGTAAATGGCTCATCATTATAAGAGTTTTAAAACATTGTTGTTTTGGTTAAAAAATAAAATTCATTTTATACACAGGGAGTTTGTGTTCGAAATTATACTTGCAAAGCTATTAATTATTTTTCAAAATAAGCTTGGAAAAAATTATTTTCGTTCCAGTAAGATATGAATGGCTTTTTTTCTGTTCGGAAAGCTAGTCAGATATGTATACTGCTATCAAACCATAACCCTCAATTTCAATCTGATTGTATACAATATTTCATCGTTAAATTCGTCCGACTAACGCAAATAATAATTGCACGTCATAGCAAATAGTTTTTCGGCGTGTGCGAACTCGAGAGCTGTCATTTATCATCTAACCGTCGCACAGTGATTTATCGTATTCTGCATCCCTTTATTAGCGATAGTTAAATCTGCGGAAGCTTGCGAATTTGGTTTACGCTTTAACGATCAGCGGATTGTAATAAACTTTTATCGCGCGATGCCAACGGCACTGGTACCCATTAACTCTATGCAGTCCAGTTTGCAGTCAGCAAATAATGAGACGGAAATTGGGGGAACAATAATCACAAAAGTTTGCAACCAGATTTCGCCACTTGGTTTGTTTTGCGTCAACCCAAATCGTACAATGTGTATTATTTGCAACACGGAATTGCAAAATATGACGATGCAAGCAAATTCAATTGTTTGCTTTTATATACGTTATATATAGATTATATGAGCATATATACACTCAAACTTTCTAGCAGAATGCGATTTCATTTTGGCGGGAAATCGAATGATTCGAAATGAGATTGCGATCGAAAATGTTCGGGAACTCGGCGTTTGTTCGGGAACAAGCTCAGATAATCGTGATCTTTGATGTCGGCTGACAAGTAAAACAAGGTCAGGAAAGGTAGTTAAATGTCGAAGGAGCGCGAGAGAGACGAATGAAAGAGTGAGGGAAAAAAGACAGTGGCATCCTCAAGACGCGCAGCAGCGAAGCGTGAGGCCGACAAGCCCGCGGCTCTTATGCGACGTTTGTTCGAACTAAGTTGGCGCGACATCTTGAAACCGCGACATGTCTTTAGCCGCTCGCACCATTCGCATCTTTCCTTACATAAGCGGAACACGTGGAATAACGAGTGGCACAAGGACACCCGGTGCCAATGGGCGAGAGCGCACGCCATTACTTTTTCTCGCCTCCCGACCGAAACTTGAGCCCGCCCGCAGAATGAAACATCAACATTTTCTTTTCCTCACAAAAATAATTAACCCATTAACACTGACTCCGGATGACACGACCTCTTACTCCATAATTATATGACTTGCGCCGGAATCAGACGACGTCTTTTTTTGCGAGAAAAGCTTATTATTTTCTCAGTCTAAAACGTGTAACGGATCTTTCTTTCATACATTAATTATAATTTTTCATAAGACAGTTACAGAACGTGAAACAATTTAAACTATTAATGCATTTTTTTGACTGCTCCGTTGCAAATGTAAAATTGACGTATATAACGTTAGAAACGTAGCTCGTTACTTCACAAATACGGATACAACGGAAATAAAAAAATGTATTTTTTGTGCTCAAACAAACGTCAATATTTCAGAGCAAAAACCGACAGCAGATGGTTAGCAGTGGTGCTATTATAATTGAAGATCAGAAAAAATGGTGGATGACTATATTGGTGGTAATTGACAGGAGACAAGTCGTGGTTTGTGACGGAGCAAGTACGTTTTTTCCCATCTATCTTGCGTTTTCGACAAACGGACATTACACGACGATTGTCGCTGGGAATCTGCTCGGTGATGGCCAGATTTTATTGTTGCCATTCAAGGAATCATCAGCGCGTCTGGTTAGCGTTCGACTTTTTGTCGATTCCGTATCAGCGTGAAAATTGGCCGCATCCTGTGAACGAGCCGCTCGACAGGATGCCACGTCGTTTATTGCATTGTTTACACGGACATTTTTGCTAAAAGCTTTATTACCCGTTTTTCTGATCACGTGATCCGCTGCCTCACTGCCTTTACGTCCAACCCTTTTAGTACCTATTAACGATAATAATCTAATGGTTCATTGAATATTACATTTTCAATTTTATGGTATTATTTCTAATAATTACATTTTTTACAAGATTGAATATATAAGAAAAATGAAATTGCTGCGTAAAGACAAAAAATATATATATGATATTTGCTCATGTTGGTAGCAACACCTCTAGAACAATCACCTAAGCAAAAGCTAAATATTTCATAAATTGCGAATCTACGTTTTTCAAGTACTCAAGATATTTGCACAGACTTATTTGACAGCTATAAAAAGTCGTTTTTCTTCACTTTATTTTATGGTCGTTCGCCAAAGCGTATAGTTAATTTCCAATTTACAAACTATAAATATTGACTGTTTTCCTCTGGTAAAAATAGTTTAAAAAAATCACTCAAAATATACATGATGATTTTTATTATTGTTTAACATCCACTTGAAATTTTTTGCAAATTTCTGACCTTGAAAATGATTTTCAGTGAAGATGTCATTCAACGTCATTATAGGTGTGTTGTGCAAAATTAATATATTCAAGCCATAATATATAAATACTTGTAAAATGATACATAATAAAATGTTTTTTATTTTTGTACACATCAAATTTGAAGAACTTGAAAACATTTCAATTTTTTCAAGAAACATTAATGTAAATATATGTTATGTGTGCAAGCATTAATTTAGATTTTCGTTTGCGTGTATTATAAATGAAAAAAATTAAGTCGTTATAAATATTAATAAAAACCTTTTTCAAAAAATTGAATCAATTATTAAAAATTATGAATTCGAATTGAGTTTGTTTAAGTTATATATTTAACGCTGCATCCGTATCGATGATTAGCGGTTCTAGCTTAACAGTGGTAGGGCCAACCTACTTAAAAGTCGACGAACGAGGGTTATTCATTCATAACAGACAGAAGCCCTCGGGCCATGAAGCAAATTCGTGGCGCCAGCGGTGGCCATCAGTCTCACGGATAATGGTTGGTCAATTTCGCATTTTGACGCACCGTGACGAGGCCTTTGGCAATTTACACACATCCTTGACAGACCGACCCTGAAACGCTTCGACAACTTTTTTTCTCCGCTAAGCTTTTTACCCTTGCTAAGACACTTTAACGAATAAAGAAATCGAATTATTTGGATGCGGATATTTCATTTTTCTAGACACCAGTTCTCTGTTTGGGAACTATATAGGTTTGAAACTCATTGCAACAAGTTACACAAATCTTGAGAGCCATGAATTGGCTTGACATTTATAATTCGTATTCAAACTAAGAGGCTGAGCAAAATTAAATACAAAATTTTTTTACTGTAATGATAATAATTAACAACAATTATCAGATTTTCACCATTTTTCGTTGTAAAGTGATACACCACTTAGCGGAGGCACTTATAAGCTAGTTATTTGTTTTATTGAGGATTAATATAAGAACTATGCTTATTCATTTTAATAACACGAACTGCAATTTCATCGTCAGGTCGCTCGAGCGAAACGCCTCTCGTGACCAATCGCTCGTCATTCATACAGGCGTAAAAGAATCGGTATCCCACGGTAGACCATCTCTCGATTAGCAAGTACGGATTTTCTTCCATCGCTAAACACCGCTTGCGTTTAACGTCCAGAAGATTCCTCCGCGAAAGATAAATACCGATACACTTTGTACATGATCTGTATTCTCTGTAGAAAGTCGGTATTTACTTATGGGGAAAGACATTGAAATCGTTTTAAGACGACTCGTCTGACAAACTTTGCAAAAATTTTGTTTCACAAAAATCTTCGGAACGTAAAATATATGCAATTTGCTGAAAATATTATAAAATTCACATCAAAGTCATTAAATCATCATAAAAGAAAATATATCATTTTTTATCGCAATGAAAAAATTGCATAAATTAAAAACATAATGGTATTTATATGATAACAAGTGTGAAAACGATCACGTTCATTTGGTGGTACAAAATATAGCTTGGTGTTCGTTTTTATTTCTCCTGAGCGAAACTTTTTTTGTTTTTGAAACGCTTCGTCTAGTAAGTTATCAAGCCTGAACATGCGACCAGCTTACATGTACATTTTTACACACCACTACCATGCGTACATCAGCCCTCGAGGCATAGCTTTCGACTAGCCACTTTCGAGCCAGCTCAAAGTCGCGTGCAGTGTATAAGTAATCGTGCTATCTTGGTTATTATAGCCAGCCGTATTAGCATAACGATTCGTGCGTTATCCAACATAAACATACGTACTATCACACGTCTGTATGCATTCAATACGCTCGTCTTCAAGATGGGTGGTATTTGGGCTAACCATTTCAGAATGATGCTTTAGAGACTTATCTATAGAAAGAGAAAACTTGGGAAGCATAAAATTTATTTCACTTTTATTTTCTGCAAATACTTATACCAGCCGATTCTGGTTTAGATTATTTCAGATCTCAATTTAGAAAAGTACCATGTATCTACATAATCATTTCAGATCCATAAACTTAGAGGAGAACTCTTTAAAATTAGGAAATATAGTTGCGGCGAAATTTATTAGCGAAGTTGCAGTAGTCGTTGGGCCTGGTGCGGAACGACGCGATATGCAACAGCACCGACAAAACGCTTTATCGACCGGGCCGGCGCGATGAAAGGCAACTACTTATCCGCAGGATGTCCCGGTCTTTATCTGCAGCCTAAAGGATTCTCGTGTTTCTGCTGTGGCGGATTTTATTTATGTGCTCCGTTTGCCAGCTACCGATTAAGTCGATAGAGCTTCATCCGTTTCCTTCGCTTTTTCTTCAAAAGACAATAGCCGCCATGATTTCTGACCAATCAATCCGAAATTCCATTCGAGTGGCAAAACGCAAATTAGCAACGAAAATTTCACCATGCTGAATGATCCAGCGCAAATAAAGTATCCTTTTCTGGTATTCCAGAGAGCGGATTTTGAGATCACCAAGTCCGCCCCCTGCAGTCGTTTCTTAAGCTTCGAAAGCTGTTAAAACAAAGGCTCATCTCATCTAAATCACAAATCCAGGCCGCGGCGGATACGCTGTATATACCTGTGTTAGTGCCGGACCCCCCGTGATATGGCGCCAGGGTGCCCCGCCTCCTACACGAGGCCCTCGACCCAAGCCGAGATGTCCCGAGTCGAAATTTCAGCGCGTCGTCTCGCCGGCCGATCACGGCGCCGTCAGAATAGCGTCCTTGTTGCACGCTCACGCCTACCTTGTCGAATATATTTTCCAAATATTCTTTATTGCCGCGATACATACACTTATATCGGACGTGCCTGTTTTCACGGACTGCCGTTCTGATAATTACGCAACTTGGACGTACGGTCAACAGGTGACGCTGCTATGCATCATGGTACCATTAGGCCGTCCAAATTACTGTGAGCCTTCCAGACAGAGAAATTGAAATTGATCTCCTCATAACTGCGTAATGGACAGCCCAGAGCAACTTGCTCGTTGAAATTGGGAACGATCGTAAGTGGAACGTTTTCATTGGACAGACGATGGAGAACCACCTGCTGTCAATTTCTATGGTTTAGCTAACTAGCACCAGGATAGGACTAGCTTTGTGTCACAGCGAAGAACCTAGAATTTGTTGGGTTTTAGAAACTCGTTTATTGCAGGGACGAAATTAATCACGATAACTGAACAGGTGGCTTAGTTCTTGGATGATTGTAGTAAACCAATTCGGCAAAGTTGAAAAATCTTTTTAAAGTGTCTCTATTTCGAAAGGATAACCCTGTTCTGTTGGTTAAAAATTGTTACGACTGTAGATGAATAGCTTCTACTATTATCATAATGGTACCAGTATTTATTTTCTACTATTGCAAGAAAAAAGCCCCCGGATTTTGAGTTAAATGAACTAGATCCAAACAAAGATTCTTAAAAATGTTGAAAGTTCTAAAGACGAGTAGCCCAAAATTGATGCTGAAGCTAATTCTCCTCAGCTTGATCCACTTGAAATTGTTGTGCTTGCTTGGAGCTGAATGGAAAGCGAGTTGAACGCACCTTTATGGGAATTTAAAGCGCGTAAAATCTGCGGCCCATTAATACGTGGCCGTTGCATGGTAGTTGTTTGCGTGGCCCATCCATCACCTCCCAGGCATGAAGCGCGCATCATCCCCCCAGCCTCCCACGGCAGACGGGAGGATAAGCAGCCGGGTACGGGGAGGGGGACTCGGAAATATCTTTGTTTCGTGAGCTCGGGGTGGCCCATGGCTGGCGGCCAAAGGGGGCGTTTGTGGCGACCGAGGGGCACGCGGGGTCTGCAGATGAGGGGTTTCGCAGGTTAAACAAACATGCGATTACCACTGCCTACAGCTGGCTACATTATATCTGGCCGCCAAGGTGAGTCGCGGCCGGTCTTTCTTGCTCTCGCGGCCACTGCTCAATGCTCTCACTCTTCTGGTTCTGGTGTCCGCTCGTTCGCTTATGCGTTATGGCTTGCCATCATCTCGCAGCTCATAATGGAACGGAGAGAAGGAGACGACGAGGAAGAAGGAGCACAAATTACGCGAGCAAAAAGGTACGCCAGGGAAAAAAGGTGTGCTGGGCCGAAGGTTTTATGTCCCTTTCAGGCGCCTTCGGTACTCCCCAAGCAAAAAGCCTTTCGCGGACCACCCAGTCGATGCCAATTTTTCGCGCATCCCTCGTAGGGTCTCGGCAATCATCGGCTCGAGACGCGCAGGAAGATTCGCTTGATGCGACGCAATCAACGTATGGCCGAATGAGCGGCCTAGCCATATTGAAAAATGAATTGAAATAATAAAATATAATGTGTTGACCTGAGGGATGTTAATGGGTCTGCTGCGTCGGGACAGCTTCCTGCTTAACGCCGAGCCACTCGCCGCGTCCGCTCGCTCCCCGGTCACCCAATTTATTCGCTCGATCAATCCACCAATCATAATTTCTATCAGAGCCACCTCCGGGTGACGACGCCAACCATCATAGGGAGCCCATCGGCCGGACGCCTTTTGTCTACCACCGAACATTTATCCAATTTTACCGATCTTCCTATTGCTCGCCATTTGTTCATTTGCATTTCGCCAATTTAACGTCCCCCTTCGACGTCCAATTCAATTAATCTCTGCTTTTCTCGACGCGTATTATCTCTCGCTTAATATCACATAACACTCGCTTTTCGTCATTTACGAAATTTACCATTTTTCAGACGTTAAAAGCTGTTGACATATATTGTTTTTAGGTGAAACGTGACGATCGTATATTTGAACTTATAATAAAGGTGAAATGAAATATTGATCTAGAAGAGTTAGATCGACGGCTAAACTAACATGATAGCTTGATTTCTTTCGCATCTAGAAACATAGAAATACTGATTTCAGAAAAAAGTCGCGTGAATACAAACACTTTGCGTGATGCGGGCGAAAGCGCGGTTGCGCGCATGCATCCGAATCGCGTCGTGTGAAAGCGTTGAGGAAGCTTCGACATTTTTATGATGATACAAATCGAGGCATCGCGCGTGTTTTAATGTCATTTATATACATACATATACTGTTGCCGCACGACTAGTCGCTCTATTACAAACTATTTTAATGATATCAATTCCATCGACAGCATTAGAAACTGAAAGATATTTTTCATATGAGAGATTATGATACTTCAAACTCAACATATATATAACAATTTCCTATTAAAAGATATATCTTCTACATGTCAACTTTTAACAAATGAATTCTGAATTAATTACTAAATCGACAACAAACCACCTCACTCGTCAAATTATAATAATTATCTCGCATAAAAATTGTCAAAGCATACAATTGCTTTGAATTTATTCTTCTTGTTTTTTCATCACGCGCGAGGGAACAGCGAGAAAACAGTAAAATCGAAATACAAGTGCCAAAAAAGCTCTGAATGCGACTCATTTTCTTTCCTTGCTCTAAATGGCATTTCACGTTATTATTTAAATGCACAAATAATAAGAAAGTCAAGCGCCAGGCCACGTGTCTCATTAGCAGTCTTTTCTTCGTCGCGGCACTTCCTCATGTCGGGCGACATTCATTTTTCTTTTCGAGCTCATTTCTTCGTCTTTTGAGCTTTATAGTCATATTTCTCGTTGGTTCTTTTCTTCATTCTCTTTCTCGGTGTCTCCCCGTGTGGCGCCCCCTTTTTCCCTCGTCGTCGCCTTCTAACGTACTCTTTAACGTACACGCATCTTAAGACGCGAGCGGCGCCTTTGAACAAATTCAAAACACCCGTTGATTCGGCTAATTACCGAAACATAATGAAGCCCCTCAGCGACCCGGCGCTTTGGCATATACGCGAAAACGCCGCGAGTTTCCGCGTACGCATATCTGGCGCCACCCAAATATGGAATACAGAGAATCGCGGGACTTCCACTTATGAATTCACGCGGTCTCTTTTTCTTGCTCAAACGGGCATGACCGTTTCAAAGAACATGAATGATTGTAACCGCGAATTTAGCATAATTACGTCGGATACTTTTTTGATTCCTAAGAAACGATGAAAGAAATAAAAATGAAATTTAGTAGCTGTGACGAAGTATTTGCAGAAAACTGTGAATAATTAACAGTATCGTTGAGCGTAATAATGGAAGTAATAAGAAACGTATTTTATTTAATTATCATACGAACTCGTACTCTTTAATATGCTACTATAATCTGATATACTCCGGTCGAAACGGAAAATGTATGTAAATATCCGAAACTGAAACTCAACCGATTAAACCAGTTTTATCGCTCACACTCTAATAAATAATAATAATAGAACTTTTTATGGGCGCTTGTACATGACAGAGTATGTAAAACTTACTTTCAGTCGAGGAGATAATTTTGAGAAAAATGATTATCGCATAAAGGAACAATATTTTTTTACTTAAACGAGTTCGAGTAACGTTGAAAATTTTGATATGTTAGTATTCATACGATTATATCCAAGTAATTATAACATGTAAGGTCTCAAAAAGATACTAAAGGCTAAATGCCGAAAGTTATTCTATAAATTTGCGGAATTAAAATCGCGACTCTTCCACTTATATATCTGTAGAAATTAAATATAATTAAACGCTTCCTTTAAAGAATCCATCACTACAAATAAAGTGTTGACAAAAGCGACAAAAGTTCTGAACGCAAACATGCGCGATATTTAACAGGTCGTGAATAAGCATCTCGTTATGGCCTACTCAAAAGAAAAAAGCGCAGGTGTAAAAATATTTATAATGACAGTATAAAATGACAACGAGCACTTTGACTTTGGAAGACGAGACGAAATTTGTGTGAGCGGTTATTTGCCGAAAGCGGACAAGCATCGTCGCATGTGATCCGTTGACTTCTGAGGCGCCGCCGCGCAAACTCAGCTAATGGACGCAACGTAAGGAGAAGAACGCTTCCTCACTGTTTGTCGTTTGAATGTTTTAGGACCTATGTTTAACCGACTTACTGACTGCCTCCGCGGAGGACTGCCGCGGTTGTTTGCATCGGCTCGAGACACCTCGACTCAACATGACATCGCTCCGCAAACATGACTCCTCATATTTGCTTGTAAATCGCAAAAGAATAGAAGCTGATGAAGCTAAATTACTTGTTGACTTTCCTTCGCGGCTCTTCCGTCAACTTTTGCTGCCGATTTCATTTAAACGGGAACGCAAATTTTCATCATTTTCAGAATATATTTGATTATATTTGAAATCAAAGAAAATTAATTCTGAAAATGTATGCTCTGAACAAGAAATATTTTTCTATAACTTGTAGGAAAAACTATACTTGAATGGAAATTGCATTCTGGTTTTATATTTCAAAGCATCATATATATAAAACCAATCTTGGGCTATTAGACTATGGCATTTATACATATAGAAATCAATAATTTTAATAAAGACACTTTTCTATGATAATAACATTAAAAAAGTTTTAATAAAAGTTGTATTTTTAGTATCAGACAGATATTTATTTAGTTAAAAACACATATTATTTCATCACTTTTTCCTTTATTACGGTAAAAAAGTAATTGCGCATTTTATGTGTTCATGTTCATTATTATTTTTATCATAATTTAAATAAATGATAAAATAGTTTGAAAATTTTATGACTTGTATATAAACATAATGCACAAACTTAAAAGATGGGCGTGCCGCAATCAATTTTTGACATAAAAGTTGTTTTTTAAATTGCGTATTAAATTGTTGTTTACTGCTTTAAATAATTTGTTTGACAAAAACTTTAAAATCCATTGATAATGTTAAATATAGTGTTCAGTTTTTATATGTGAAAAAAAAAATAATTTTATTGAAATTAAATGCATATCTTAATTGTAACATGAGTTATTTTAATGATTATATGTAAATAATAAAAATAAGAAACAGTTAAGTGGATGATGGATAATGCGAAATACATTTTTTCTATAAGCACCATTTTTACACAGATTCACTCTGATAAGAATAAAAGCATAAATATTGTGAGATACGAATTAATTAAAAATAAAAACTTCTTCCTAACGATTCCAATTATGTCACTGAATGAAAAGTTTAAATGTCAATTTATATCAAATTAATTTATTTATCTATTATTCAAAAACATATACGTGAAGCGTCAACTTTTTCAGTATAAAACTGTCGAGTTAAATGTGTTCATTATTTTGCAACATATAACACATTGGCCGAAAAAACCTATTAGATAAGAATATATAAGCGTATCCATATAACTAACACTTAGAACTTGAAGAAATGTTCATAAAAACTCTATCAAATGTATGTTGTATGATAGATTCTTCGAATAAATCACTGGATTTTAACGATCAAATTCCAAAAATTCGCGCTCAATGTCTCAGTAGACTAAACAAAATATCAGTAATCACAAACAACCAGTATCTTCTAACACTTTTCCATCGACCTTGCGCAGTTTTTCTTAGCTTATCATCAACGGCTCATCTATCGTCGGAAACCGTCAAACGCGACGCGAGAAGCAGTAACTGTCGCGATAAATAGGTAACGAACTGTGACAATAAAACACATTAGCGATAAATGTGGTTTACAAAAAACACCGCGGCATGAATGAGCCTCTCTTTCAACGTGAAGTCAAACTCATTTTGCGCATTATCAGCTCGCTCTTAATCTTTGACTTCGGATAACCTCAGTACTCCCAACGTTTTGTCACAATCTGTCTCAAAGTTGCCGATCCCTCTTGAGCTTTTCTTTCAATCGTAATCACGAAAACGAATGAAATAGTCGCGGAGTCTTATATAACTTGAAATGTTGTAATGCAAACATCAGATGACTACATATTCTCAACATTATGTCAGTTTCCAAGCGATAAATTACTGTATGAATATGTGAAAACATTTTAAAATAAAATAAAAGGAGCAGAAATAAATTTTATATTTTTTACAAGCAATTTTTTAAATTGATAAAAATGGTGAATAAATGACGTGAGTCGAATCAATAAGTTTTGTTTCAGCAGATTGAAAAGGGATTTTTTTGTATCGAAGGTCGCAAAATAAGAAAGAAATCATTGAGTATAGTCTACAGAACAATGAGAAAGCAGAGGGGTAGATTCGCCAATATTCGCAGAGGGATTAGAATTCTCCGCGACGAGGCTTTTTTACGTTTGACCCAGGACGATGAAATTGCAGAACCAAGGTCTGTGAGGCGGAAGGAATCTTCGGGTGTCACCGCAATACCAATGCGGAGACGACGAAACGGACGATGCGAATTAGAATCATTGATTTCAATCAGCGCCATTGTCGGTCACTCCACAGTGCTCGTATTGCAAAGAGCTACACGATCGACTCCACTCACTTTGTTACGTCTGTCGTAGATGTTTCACAACTCTGCAAATTGTCTTTTACAGTTCGCATGTCAAGAAATTAATTGTGCTTGAAACTTGAAAGTTGAGAAAAAAAACATGTTAATTTAACAACAAAAAATACACAAGAAAAGCAATTTTTATGGAATGATTTAATTAAATAATTATTATTAAGTGAATACAAAAATAAAGTTCACATTCAATATAGTTATTGAAATAACTTAATTATCTCGTTCGTGAACAAAAAATAAAATTGCATATATAACTTCTTTATTGTATGCATACATGTAGTGTTTTTACTACATTTAGAGAGTACGATCGAAATCGTGTCTCTTTCTAGCGTTACATTCCACGTCAATTTTACACTTAATGCGCCACCTTTCCTTTAGCTGGCGTTCCTTTTGTGGCATATTTTTTCGGAAATATCGATGGAGCGCGCTTCAAAGAGTTTTCACGAAAGGGTCTTTTATATGACCCACTCTAAGTAATCGTCCGATTTCCGTCCAACATTTCCTTCGCAGCAGAGAGCTTGAGGCAATTTGAAGAATGTCGGAGAATTCATGTGTGAGTGCAAAGAAAGTTCGCACATAGTCAAAGTTACTTTATTCGACAAAAAACAAACAGTGACTGGTATGGATAAACAAACGCGTGCGCACAGACGAGACACGACAGAATCAAAGAACAAACTCGATCTTCGGCCGAGCTTAATTTCAAAACGTAAAAACCACGTCGTAAACACGAGCGTGGCGCTTTTTGCGGTGGAAATACACTCAAGTCACGCTCACTCGACCCACCGAGGAGTCTAGAATTTTTTGCGCCCGCGTGCGAGAATCCCTCAGCGTTATATTTCTTCACGTCGCTCTGACCAGTGATTTTATCATTGCACGAAACGCCACTTCGATATCATTTCGCTGTAAATTTGCCGCTTTCATCTGCGAAAGTCGAGCTTTTGCTGTGATGATTTTAACCCTCGCTCGGAAATTCCACCGAAACTTTTTTATATTTGATTTTACGGTGTTGATAAGAATTATGCCACTCGAGAATTTAACATTTTACGAAGAGTCATATAATGAAATTATTAGGAATTACAATACTAATAGACAATTATGAATTATCTATTCAAAAAAGCGTAATGCAAATTCATGATAAAATTTAGAATATATTTTTATAAATACCATGGAAAACAAAATACTATTGCGCTGCTTTATTGGATATTGAAATATTGAAAATTGTAATATTACTTGATTTTATTAAAAAAAATAGAAAATAAATTGTATAAAGACAATAATGTTATATAAAAGAAATTTTTCTGAAATTCGTATTTGTCAAAAATACTTGTCTGTAATATTTTTAGTAGAAAACAATATCTTATATCATACTTTCATCTTTTATATATTCACACATTGTTAACATCGAAAAAATTAATCTTCATATTTAACTTCAAAAATTCAGTTTTAATTACAAATATATCCCAAAAACATAAAATATATATAATTAATATTTACCTATTTTTATAGTTACCTACATGACTACATAAATATATTTCTTCTATACGCATTTTTGGTTAAGTTGTGTAATCGTTAGAAGTATTTTTATTTATACGAAGTTATACAATCTACTGAATGAAAATCAAATATCGTAAAAAAGCATCTATTGAATATGTAAAACAAAATCGTTCCTACATATTTTTATAGATTGGTTCAAAGAAAAACTATTACTGTACATCTTTCACTTTCAAATTACCACTTCTTCCTTACTCTCAACATACTTTCGGTACTTAAAACACTCATATCAGACTTAAAACTGAAAATGTCTATATATTTATATAGACACAAGAATCTGAAATCAGCGTGTATTTTCATCCAAAATTATTCTAAACAAACACATCATGTATTAATATCAATGTATGTTACAATGTACAAGCTTTTTGTGCTGACGACAGGAAAATGAAAAAATTGAACAACGTCGGTCGTGAAAAGGTGGTGGAAAATAGATGTACGAACGGGATAATGGACGGATGTTTTTCTCCGCCTTCAACAATAGATGGACCACATGTTATGTGTTCAGAGGATTCGGCCCTCCCGTGGCCTTTGGCTTGCAAGCACAGAAAAATCCACCCCTTTGCAATCGGTCGATACGAGAATGAAGCACCGCTCGACCAACCCTGCCCTCCGCGTTCAGCAGCGCCCCCACGTTTTAGCCACCCCTCACAAGCTCGAAACCTTTTCTGTCTCACACCAGGGACGTGCTAAAAGTTTCTTCCCTCTGTCGCTTACTGCCAAGATGGCGCCACTAGTCGCGCGACCCAATCACTTTAACAAGTCAAAAGCTCGCAAGCCGGAAGTCTTGGCCTCCTCTTGTCTGTTTTATCTCGGACACATTTTTACGTCAAGTAATGAAAATGAAATCGCTTTTCCAGAGAAAAGTGACCGACCATAAAATTATCATTCGAATCTTATCAGTTGCGCCGAATGAAAAACTTGTTTTCGTGAGAAAATATTTCTTTTCCTGAAAACCGGTAGAAAAAAATAGTCAGACAAGCGTGGCTATCAAGATCACCATCTACGATCCATCTCATCTGTCACCTCAGCAGCCTCCAAAACAAGATTTTTGATTCGAAACACGTTACAAAACACGGGTTCCTTCAGTTTCTCACTTATCTCTTTTTTTTCTCCTCCGACACAGATAATTAACATCATAAGAGTTGTAAAATAAAAATTATTGAAACAAAGGAGCACTCGGAAAATAATTAATGATTAGTCAATGACTGCGTAGGTCGACTTCGGAAAAGAAAATTTAATGACTTATACGAAAATGATCTAGACTAATAGAGTCAAGGTCATCGAAATTCCTACATTGTCTTTTGAATAATCAGAAAGGAGCAAACCGAAATTAACGAAACAATATTATTATTCGATTGATTCCGATCCAGGAGATAAGAAATGGAATTCATTGCTCGATTTAAAAACAGGAATAAACGAAACAGCCGATCTCCGTCTTTGAGGCATAATCCAGTGCAGCGAATAACGTGACGATAAAAGCAGCATTCGAAAATGTTGGATTGTACAATAATGGCTCTGGCTTTTTAATAGCTGAGTCGTTAACGCAACTCCGCAATAGCTGATGCCGAGTAAGATGGTCGCCGGCGTCTATCCGCGCGAAAGTTTGATACTGCGGAGTGTATACGTGAGAGGCAAGGCATACGAGAGGAGCCGATCGGTCGTAAAGCACCTCGGGCTCGTGATTCGAAGTAGGTGGGCCCCAGGTAGCCGGACAGATAACACCCTGAGATTACTTCAGACAGAGTCATTAGCTGCGTCGGCTTCTGTGTGCCGAGACCACTTCCACGCTCGGCTTTGAATCTCTTCTTTTTCCTCCACTTTATCAGTATGGTCAATTCACGCGGCACGATTTCCATGCCGACCGTTCCCTCTTCCCGGCTCAGCAACTCACAAACATTTCCTCTCCTCCCGTCATGCATTTTTCACATTCATCATCGAAGCCTCAAATGATTCAATCAATGAACCACAAATCACCCACCGAGGCGCGAAAACCAAATTTAGTTCATTTTCGATTTGGAATCGTCGTTTCGGAAAGGCGTGAAATTTGCATGCCGTTTATAGAGTTATACTGTCGGGTCAAAAAAATGAGTTAATTGGTTTGGTCGCCAAAAGTTTGTCTGCGGCTCATTAAGGCCGGACGTAAAAACATAATGAATGAAGGTGTAAAGCGGCGTCGACTGTAAGCGCGTGTTAATGGTCGCCGAACGTTGTTTCACATTTTCGTCATTACCGACGAAATTGGATGCAGATAGTCTCCCAAGAACTACTAATTGCACGAAGTGTTCGCACACATTTCCTGCAGACGTTTAACGGCGTCATACTAAGCGGAGCAACGGGGGGATCGATGGCGGAGGAATTCGGCTTTGATAGGCTAATGACAAACGCCTAGATTAGCACTATCTTCCTGACCGCTAATTATTTGCCTTTGTAGCGCGCCGACTCGCCGCCGATTGCCGCGTAATGGCACGCAGATATTTTATTTATTGGTCGATGAGTGCACACTCGTTTCGTTTCCCGCCGCCGATCACGAAACGAGCACATATCGCTTTTGCGTGTCAAACGCCGACCAAATTGTAAATGCTGCGTCATCTCAGCATTTTTTACACCTCTTATGATACATAATCGCTTCCATTTTTCGGACTCGTTTTCCTCTTCGAGCTTATCATAGCATATGAGCAGTAAACGACGATAGACAAATTTACGAAAAGGACGTGTTTGACCTGCTTTATCATATTTTTTACGTTGATTCGCTTTCGCTCTGAAAACTTGTATTTTCAGTTTCGTTGAGGAACCTTTTTACAGCATTTTTTCCGTTACTGCGTTAATGAATTACTGCGTGATTTATTGCTTCTTCGACGTTTCTAGTTATTTAGTTATTAGGAATGAAGTTTTTGGTAAATGTAATATAACCTGGAACACTTTGATGCCAAACGAAACGCGATCGTCTAACCACTGTAATTAATTCATAAAACTATATTGCTGAATGAGCCGAACGTACTTTGATCCATTATTTTTAGCGTCTTCTGCACGCATACATGTACCAGCTAAAAGCCCGTTCACTTTATATATCCAATTATTTGTCATTCGCGAGATACTTTTTCAATTGCCAATTCGAGACTTATTTCAGACGCAAATGGATCGAATTTATCTGCCTGTAGTAATCAACACATCCGTAAATTAAAGTACAACTTCCCGTTTAGAAGGATGCGTTTGAAGAAAACAACGGTGGCGATAGAACCAGGAAAACGATCGCGTCTCGAGGGAAAACGATCTTGCATTATGGCGAATCGTGGGTGGTCATGTGCGGTTTTATCGATCATTCTTTGCGTACCAGCGATAGTCATTGAATAAATTATGCCAGCATATAATGGTGGTTAATCTTTCGGCCGGTAGCTACGAAAACGATGCCTCGCTTGCAAATCCGACCACGCGGTGATTGTCATGCTCGGTCATTACCGTCGCTATGCCGCACGACGCAACCGCGCTCGTGTCTGTATAATTCGCAGAGCTGGACTCGCGTTATCTTGCACGCCATTTTCCTTTGTTCTTTATATGCAGAACCCGTTGCCGTCCACGCGAATATTCGAGCTCTATAGTCTATCGTTATAGATTTCGAAAACGCTACTTGACGGCATGGCCGTCATTGAACTCGCTATGAACATTTCAGAAATGAAATATAACTGATAACTATATTGATTTCGAAGTTGAAGTAGAAAAAGTTTTACTTACGATTCTTTGACAGAGCAAACAAATTAATAATAGTCTAAATGCATGATGATTGCCGATACTAACTTCAACATATGGACGCAATAATAATTTAGCTGAGACTTGAACGTTAGTTCTTCTAACAAACAAACAAGCAGTCAACAGTATAGAGAAACACATGATTCATTGATTCCTTTTTGTTGGCCGCTTCTTTGATGAACGCAATGTTGTCAGCTTCAAATATAAAACTTCCCCGAGCAACATGCGCAGTGCTTGAGCGCGTGTTGCAGAATCGCCACAAGTATAAAATAGTCTGTCCCAATGTATGCTCCTTTCCTTTTTTGCAGACAATATTGAATTCCATGCACAAGTACCAGCCAAGGTTTCATCTCGTCAGGGCGAACGACATTCTGAAACTTCCGTACTCGACGTTTAGGAGTTACGTTTTCAAAGAAACGGAATTCATCGCAGTTACTGCAT
>JABFQD010000137.1:0-36821 GCA_022817045.1 Psix sp. ZL-2020
ATAGTATCGTTTATATTTACAGTTAACTGTAGAGAATTTAAATATAAATTAATTAAACCATTTCGTAGAGAGGTGAATTTTTGAATACAGATATATTAATCACATACCTTTATAACTTTGAAAATAAAAATACTTTGAAAGAATTCAAATGATAAAAAAGCAAAAATGTGATTATGTTAATTTAAAAATCAATGTTACATTAAAATTATAATTTTAAAAGTATCCAAAGTTAATGTTTTTCCCTAAATTTGAATTCTGTTATAAATCGTAATGATTCTTAACTATACATATAATTTGTTTTCAAAATTATCTCTTCAAAATGGTTCTGTAAATATCATTAGTGTTTATTAGGTTATAAAATGTCCATTATCTTCCAGTGAAAATTAAGTTATTGGTGTGAGCTTACAAAAACTTGGTTGGTTCTAATTAGAGCATCGTCGAAAACGCAGTTTCATTGAGAACGCGATTGCTCGCTACCATAGAAGTTTCTGAAGTTAAACGTAAATTATCAGTACTTGGGTGCATCGAAAGCAAGCCGAATCCCAAGAGTGTAGACCAATTAAGGTTAGGTTAGACAAAGTTCGACAACGCAGTGGATGCTGCGTGTTGGAAACGAGATTCAACTATACTCGGTCAGGTTAATTGTATAAATTTACAATGAATTAGCAGCCTCTAACCTCAACTGCATACGATAACAGCATCTTTACATTAAGATTGGTTCACAACTCAGAAGTCACTTATGTCTTTCATCTATGCTAATTTCATCATTAGATTCCACTACTTCTTATATTAAGCTCCTCTCAAATTTAATTCTATTTCAAATATGTTTCATTCCTTAGATTCTATCAAATCAATGTTAACATCATTTAACTTTGTCTAATTTGAATATTGATTATAACAGTTAGCATGAAATTATATTGGTCACAATTTTTGTATTTTTGTAATTGGTATTTTGGCCAATTGTTTTTGGCTCGCGCAGTCTTCAGATTTCTGTTATTGCGACTATCTTATTGAGAGAAATTTTCAATCTTTGGTTCTTCGTCACCGGAAGTACTACAGACAGTAATTGTAAAGTTCAACAATGTAAGTTTAAATAAACTACTAGATTTATCAGTAGTCCAAATTATTACAAGTGACTTATCCAAAGTATCCTTTTTTAGAAATAAGCAAAACCCTTTACAAACTTGATTATTTTTAATGTGAAATTGTTGTTTCATCTATTCATTTCAATGATTTATAGTTTAGTAATAGGAAATTCGAATTACCCTAAATTATTTTATAAATTGAATTCAAAATTATAATTTAATATTCGTGTTAAAATTGAATTCTGTCGTAGTTTAGATATAATATAAGTGAATTTAAATATTAAACGTTCAAGAATGATTTTTTAGTATTAGAGTTAGTATCACTTTTTGAATTTTAACTTTATTTCATAATATATGGGTTTGAAGAAATCGATATAAAATTTATTGCCAAAGCTAAAAATGTGTCAACTGAAAAGAAATTAATCGGTGTCAAGCTAAATTTAATCAATGCCAATTCATTGAATTTGATTTTCATTAATAATCAACTTTAGAATAATACCGATAAACCATAATAATAGGAATTAATATGCAGACTTTGAAAATCTGAAATTGAACTATGTTATATGGAAGTAATGAGTATTTGTACACCGAGAGAAAAATACACTCAAAAATCACTGTGCTATCACGGTAATCAGGAGCAAATTTTCAATATAGTAACATTTCTTTGAATGCTACGAAATTATCCCTATTCACTGTTTCATTACGATAAATTTTACCTTAGTGTACGCAGCCAAAATTAATATAAAATTAAAAAATTGAAATTCAAATGAAAAGCTTCAAATGAATAAAATTTATTGTAAAATGATGTACAAATGAGAAATCTGGGTCAGCAGAAGTATATTTATTTTTGTAAAAGATACAAAAAACAAAAAAATACATATACATTCAATTTACTCATAGTTATGTCTCAAAAGTAGAAATAATCAGCCAGAAAAGTTAAATTGATCAGAATGTAACTCAAAATAATATGGATGAAATTTTTTTCTGTACGAAAAACTATTAATAATGTATGAAAGATGAATGAGAAGCTTTTATGATGAAGTATTGAGTTACGGTTTAGAGTTTCGTAGTTGGTTTGCGAAAGGAAAGAAACAACTTATTGAAGTCTTTTTAAAAATCTTGTGTCATGAATCATGCCATAGCCCGTTATCAGAGTAATGTTTTATTCAACCAACAAAGTATTTTCACTCCTTTTATTCAGTCATTAAAACTCTTACGATCAACATTCGAGCTTCTCTGATATCTTCGTATAACGCTCTTTCGTCTAGTAGGTTCGAAACGTTTAATTGAATTTGGTGCTAAACGATAAAAGTATTTCACATAAACGACTACTGCATAAATCGTCGTGAGAAACATTTCAATGTGAAACACTTAATCAAATTTTATTCAAGTTCTTTAATCAGTCCAAGGGCTTTGGTATGTTTTAGTTGAAAAAACGTATCAATAGTTGAAATCGAGACTACATTGAACTAAATTTAATTGAATAAGATGAAAAACATCTCATTTTTTATCTTAGTATTTGGTTTTGTTCATTACGTTACTAGATATATAAAAATAAATGGCTTGAATGGAAAATAAAAAATGGCGTTATTATGAGGGAAACCGGGTGTTTTGCATGATGGTTATCTGCGACTTATTTCAAGTTCTCTCGGGTGAAAAATCGAAAATCGCGGAATGCTCTTAAGCCAATATCAGGTCGACAATTCGGGTCAGATAAATGGCTTCCATCAGACAGGAAGAAAGACTGGTAGTTTCCAAGTGGACTTTTCATAGGCATTCGCCTTCTCTATTTTCAATGTGTCTTTATCCTCCAATCTCAATCTGTACAGAAATTCAATTCGACCGAAAACTGCAAATTATTTGGATAGAATAAAATAATTTTTACCGAAAAAATGTCGTCACAGCAAAAATTGTTCTAGTTAATTTTTGACTTCTAAATACAATTTCAAATTAAAATATCTTCATCTTCTTTGTTTTTAGTCAAGTCATTAGAATAGAAAAAGCCCAACGTGAAGCTTCACATTGGTATTATAAAAACTGATACAAATCAGCAAACGTTTTGTGAAAATGATAAAATCTTCCTCAATGTTAATAACTCAATGAAAATCATCATGAGATTATCCGCTCAGAATGTTAAAGACGCGTTATTATATTGCGCTAGTTTAAACCAATATTATGCTAAACGATACTTGAAATTTCATATTATTCTGTTCTTTTTGTTTCTTCATAATTAGTCCGAAATGAAATTTACAAATGGTTAATTATCAATCAAATTTATTAATGCATATATTGTTTTAGAAAAGATTCATGAATTGTAAAGAAAGAAATATCCAAGTAACATCTGTAGCATGAAAGTTTTCTCGAGATTTCAAGTTCATTACAGTTTTACATTAAGTTGCATTATCTATAAATCACAGCGCATAGAAAATGAGATCTAGTTTGAGGAAATAATTTTCATAATCTTATGATGCATCATAAAATAAAGTCAAGTTAACTTCTATAAGCATTTCTCGCACCCAAATACTGATTCCTTAAGTTAGACGTCGTTTTACACCTGACTGAACTTTATCAAATGCTATATAGTTTAACCATTCGACTGCAACTACGTTTTCGATTGTTGGATTACACTTACAAACTTTCTTTCTAACAATTATATGCAAAAAGTGCTAACCAGCTTTCAACTTTGTACGAAAAATTTATTTTAACTTACAAATCAGTTCTACTTTAGTAAATGACAGAAAACTGAATTTATTTTAATCTTCAGATTATCATTATCAACGAGTCGAAATAAATGATGATTATAATGTGATAAAAAAAGATTCATATGCAAAATCATTGATAGCGTTAATTGTTTCAAGGAGAAAAATGTAAAATACGAACATGTATGTTATTTTTTTGAAAAATATCTCGATAACAATACTTTTACGAAATACAGGTTTCACAGTGTCCAGTTACGACTAACCCGAAAAGTATTCCATTTCACTCGACAGGCTCTTACGCCCGGGAAAATAATGCCCCAGAGAAAATAGAATTCCGACATATATTTATACTTTGGATAAGGCTTAACTTTCCTTTTATTCCCCTTTCTTTTTCTCTTTGTAATTACTTCCTGTAGGGCTCTTAAGTAACAGATGTGAGATACTTTTACTGATTTTGTATTAAAAATGATCTTTATCTTTAAAATTTATTTACATGAAAAATAAATTCCGAATCACTAATAATTAGATTAACGAATAAAGAAATGAAGTTTCTCCGAATTTATTTATAACAAGCTCCTTGATGCATCAAACAAAATATTATTTAAAATTGAGGAGATATGCTGTATTCTGCGACTGAAACATGAGAACTTGTAACATGACACAGTTCGCATATCATACAACTATGTCACACTTTCATTACTTAACTCTCGCAAACTGGAAAATAAACCTACAATTTATCGTTCCGATAAACTCTCAATAACATTTGATATTTGAAATAAATCCTATTTTTGATCGTATAATCTAGCTTATTAAAATGATCATTTAACCCTGCAGAAGAAGAGTAAATTATAATTCAGGACAATTTATAATATCTATAATATATTCAGCAGCAAATTAAAGCGAAGAGTACTTCTTAACATGAGACAGAAAAAGAAGAAAAAAAAGGATATGTTATTTGCTCCAGTTTAGTCGCATTAAAATAATGTCTATATTTGCGCATGAGGTATAAAAGCTTCTTCGGTCAGTGAGTTGCAAGCTACGGATGAAAAATTACAACTCGGACGAGATTTTGGTCGAAGAGATATCGGCCGCAACGCAACTAAAAGAATCCATTTTTGTTGTTTGCTTGGACGCGGATTAACGATTAACGATCGACCGTGTGAAAATGTGCTTTGCCAGTGTAGCACGTCCGAAGGTCGTACAAAATACGTACAAAAACAAATGTATAGACACAAGCGCATCCAAGGGTTATGGAGATAGGCCGCCCCTCTTTCCTCCCTACTACTACCACTGTCACCATCGACATCTGCAGTGCCACGCTTGGCAGCAGGCCAATTCGAGCTAGTACCCCCTTGCCCGGGATCACGTTTTGTGCATGTTACTGCAAAGACTTTGTCGCATATTTACCCTACTACATTTATTTGTGTCTATTTTTTTATTCTGAGCTATGCTTAAATTAAAAACATTCCGATCAATCTCTATTCTTTTTTTTAACTTTAGCTTAACAGATAATAGAAAAGTAAAATTCACTTGCATATATTCTGTGTCAAAGTAAATTAAAATAGTTTCCGTATTTCGTTGTACACTGGTTTGCTGGAAATTATTCCAACTATTGAAATAACAAACTGTTTGATAACATTCGAATACCATACGTTAATTATCAACGTCGTAACTTTCAAATTTGATTGTTTGTTAGCTCTGTTTAGTTTTTTCGATGACTTTCAGTAGTAATTGACACAGCTGAAAAAAGTAAACAATAACACATGCGCAAATGAAAAACTGAATTCTTATTTTGGAGAGAAACTGAAAATCGGAAAAGCAATCGAGTATACCTTGAGTATGAGTTGTAAAGCTATATTTTCGGGTCAGCGAGGAACCCTTGGCAAAATCGATTTCGTAGCGCATGCATTACTTACTAACACAAATGAAATACGTACCAGTCGTTATCTCGGCGCTAAAGCTGGATTATCTGCTACATTTATACGTTTATTCAATGCTTTTTTATTATAGAAGATGGCATCCTCTACGTCATTACGATGTTTTTGTCCTAAGCATTCATGATGCGAGTCAAGAAAACATACACGTAAATGAGACGCAAATTGAATCTGCGAGCTAATATTGTTTACTTCGGGGGAAAAAATCGAAACTAGAGAGAATGTCCAAAAACATTTCAACCCGATCATCAACTCAATGATTTATGTAAAGCTTTTACAATGTGCGATAATCCACATGGGTTTTAACATAAATTTTCGCACAGTTAATTCGGATAGTTCCTTCGGCTAATTCTCTTGTAATTTTGCTCGGATGGTGACGCAGATTTACCATCATGTGCCAAGTTCCACTTTCGACGACGCTTTATCCTAATTAACTTCGACTCAGTTTCTGTCCAAATTTCAAATCGATTTTTGAGTCGCTCTATTAGTTCCATTTAATTGCAGCTTTCATTTACTTTCGGTTAAAACCTATCGATTTCGCTTTTAATTCACATTTTTTTATCAATATCTTGATATTGATATCATAAAAGTAATATATCAATTCGTGCAACATATTTTTAAGACGAATGCCATTAAGTTACGCTATGCAAATGAATAATATTCCATATTGTACATTTTATAATGTGCAACGAATTTTTTCATTTTTATCATTAAGGCTACATTTGCTAATATTATTCTTTAACATTATATATTTGTTTGGAAAAATTGCAATAATGATTTTTTTTCTGCTTTGTTAAAAAGATATTCTATTAAATCTGAACAATACATCTTCTATATTTCCCTTCGTTTTAACATACAACACTAACCGCAATTTTCCCATCTCGATCAAATGTAAATGTCTTTTCAAACAGTTGGAATGAAACAAGCAAACCATTTCACATTTCGACAGTTTTGTCATTTCAACGTCATATTTATTGCATATTGTGATAAGGTAGTTGATCATATTTCAATGCCATACATATTTTTTGTTCGATTTCGATCAAGCATCCCCAATATTGCCTCGCAAAGCCCGCATTTTCGACTCGCTTTGAATTTAACCAAAAACTTGGGAAAGCGAAGAGCTGCTTGCAGTCGGCATTTTGCCTACCTTTATCGCAGCAGGATTTGCACGAGGATTTATGAAACCGCGCGATGAAAACTATCCATCTTACCGTACCCTCGCACATGAGTCTAATACGACAAGAATCAGCCTCTTTCTCACATCTACCGACATTCGTACGGATGATAACGCATGCTGCTATATTTCCGCCGACCTTTTACTCCATCTGATTTGATTTCTCCATCGTCTAATGTCACAAAGTAGTATAAATCGTTTGACTCTGAAAAAATCATTTTCAACAATTTCTATATAGATGAAAATTCATTTCATTCATAAAGCAAGTTATTTCTATTACTATCTATCTCTGATTATTTATCAATCACTTATCATCAAAAGAGCATCCAAATTTGTTTCGATTTCAGTAACATTAATTCTATTATTTTATTCATCCGACCGTAACTACCATTAAAGAGTATTATTTTATTATATCTGAAATAGAAACGAAATTCATTTCATATTTTAAAAGTAAGAGAATTTTTGATGTATGAATTATATATAATTTTAATGAATGAACGATTTATTGCTTAATATCGAAATTCTAATGTTAATGAAGTATATAAAAATATTATATTTGTTCATTTATTAATAAGTTAAATAGTAGGTATAAAAAATATATTGTAATTAATTTGATGAAAAAAAATTACGTAGTGTTTGTTAAGAATCATTTAAATTCGTATTTCTTTTGTTTTTTTTTATATTTAAATAAACACAAGTAAATTTTGCCTACATAAAAAAATTATATTGTAAATATTTAGTTGTATGTAATAAATAATTATTAAATTTATTATTTTATAGCAACAATGATCATCTACTATAATATCTTTTTCATAAATATTTGTATACATAATAACACGACTTTGTTTAGAGTAATTTATTTGAAATTCAAAAAGGTAATATAAATATAATACGGATTGTAAAATGAAAAGGTACAATTATTCATTTTAATATAAAAAATTGTAAGACCATTCCTTCACAGTTTACTTTCATCACATGTGTTTACGTTATTAAATGAACACATATACAAATATGTTGTTAGGATGCCGATGTTAGGAACATGTTCATGCATGAGAAGTACACATGTACGCATTAAATATGCACATTTGAATGCCTTGATGACTGTTACCATATCAGGTTAATGTGCAGCCCAATTGCGGTTAGTTCAGGTAAATTTGCAACGACATTCGATATGCTCGCGAAACTCCATAAACTAATAACTATTATGTCACAATATCTACCCCTCCCCCCTTTTATTTCAGCCTGACCTAATTGTTATTATCGATTCAAATCAAAGACTGTCAAAGTACTCAAAAGCTATAAATTGCGCGGATCATTATTCGCAGCTCGTATTATATTTTAACATATAATAGAACATTTGATACTTAAAGATAAAAAGAAATTTCTTCGTTTGATAAATGACCATATAAATTAAGCGAGCTTAAAGAATGAATTTACTATTAATCAAGAAGTTTGGTAGTAACCTCAAATTTATAGGTTAGGTCGACCAGCGGTCCTAATTTAAAATTTTGAAGTAATAATAAATTCAGAAAGTAGCGAACGAATAAATTTGAAAAATTCATAAAAATAAAAGAAATTATATTAAAATTGTGTGTAATGATTTTTTGTATAATCTATTAAACAATGTATTTTACAGGTTATGATGTTACATTAATATTGTTTATTTTGTAAATATCGTATCCATATTACACCTATCAGGATGTTTTTATATTACTTCACGTGGAGAAAAAACAAGTAAATAGTACGCGTGACAAGTTGGAAGCTGACTATTTTTGTATGGCCTCTTCGTCGGGCCGTTTTTATATGGACCATATCGTTTTATTATTACACTTAGCAGCAACAGCCTGCAATATCAGCGGGAAAGAAGTTTTATGGCACTTTTGATATAGATTCCATTTTCGTAGCTTTTTATTCAAGAACGACTTGAGTAGTGGCGCTAAGTACATTTGATTGTAAGCTGCGTGACGATTTAAGACTGATTTACAGCAGCGTAGTCACACAAGAAGTAGAAGCCTCGCACGTGAGTGGACTTCCGGGATTAAGTTGCTATTGGCTTTATAGCAAAGTAAAATGCCAAGTTTCATATTTTAGTCCAGATAACGTTTAGATTTTTTAATACGACAGTTATAAAGTTAAAATGATTTCATAAAGATCAGTTTATCTTGAAAAACTAAAATATAATAAGAATTGTAATGTCTTATACATCGTGCTTGTTTTCGTAATTTTGTCGTTGTATAATTTGTCCACAACTTAAATAACACACAACAAATGACCACAATTCCATCGCAAAGAATAGTTGGTTGAAAATCGATTGGCACGCCATTGGCTTACCCGTGATAAAGAAAGTAAAAGCAATTAGTCGGACAATTGAGTTCTCCTAAAAAGTATTACTTGTAATACGCTCGTACGAAGAGCTTCTTTGAGCAGAAAACTGGATAGAGCCACTCGGTGCGAGAGCAAGTGAAAAAGAAGTTGAAAAGAACGCATCAACTCGCCAGAGATTTAATTCTTATTATTTTCCTCCGAGTTGTTTGTCCATCGTGCTTTCCGATCACGTGACATATTCTACGAAGAGTGCACTCACGTTTAAGAATTGAAGCTAATTGACCCGACTTCGTTAAAACGTAATCTGCACTTGACCCTGAAGAGCGAGCTGGCGAACAAACACAAAGAGCATTATTTCTCGAGCTAAGGGATTGTGTGTAGATTTCGCCGAGGTACTTACATCCCGGAGTAGGTTTATAGATACAACCAAGAGCCCGAGTTGTTCTTAGCATTATTCTTAGCGTCACATTCTAAATAGATATCAAAACAATCGGGGTGCTATTAAATCATTGGATAAGATCAAAAGAGTCATACAATGTAGAGTTATCAATCTAAAAAATTATATATAGTGACATATAAGCTCCATATATGCTCCATTTATATTGCATTTGTGGCAACATATATGGTACATATATGCTACATAAATGCTCCACATATGTTGCCATAAATGCAACATAAATGCAGCATATATGTATATGATATAGAAACTTATATGAATTTTTACGTGGGGAAACCAAAATCAAATAAATGTTATCAGTTTGACTCAAGAGAAACGTCAACCTTGTATTTAACATTGTAACTAAATTCAAATTTCACCGTATCATCAAACTTGAATTGAATATTTGTTACGGCACAATCAACATTAATCTATGTCATATGTTACCAGTAGGGGGCAGTGCAATGAATTTGCTCTCCATAAATAAAAATTGCGACTGAAAAACAAGACGATTGCTTGACAATAAATCATTCATGTTGTAACCAATAAATCTCGCAACAAATCCGACGAACGGTATTCACGTAACTTATCCCCGATTAGCACGACATTCACGCAAAATAAGAAAATACGCGCGGCGATCTCGTTTGATCGCAAACAATGCCTAACGGAGAATGACGAGCAATAGGATAGCGTGAGAAATCCACTTTTCGAAGTCAAAGCACCGACAAATTTTTCGTCGTCTTGTTCTTATCAAGAAATGGCCAAATTTGTAGGATCCATTGCAATCGATTTACGAGTCCTCGACGATCGTAACGGCGCTGAATATCGCCGTTCAAAACCCTCTCCCGGTCTCTTTATCGCTTATCCGATTTGACGCGCGGATCTAAAACGACTACTTCACACATTCTATTGCAGCGAATATATTCTCGTGAGAGTTGTACGTTGCTATTCAGAGTCGCGACGCCACCTTAAGCTTACCGTACGTTTACATTAAGCTCCGCTGCTGCTACGAAGCTACGTTAATTCGACCAATAAAAATGTATCAAACAAACATAAACTTTTATACAGCCAGTATCGTCACGGATAAATAAGTCTTATCACCGATGATTGCGTCATACAAAAATCAGCGTTAGATATCTTATGAAATCTCATTTTATCGCAGTTTAGTAACTCTATGACTTCTAGTCAAATAAAAATAACTATTTGATTAATATAATTGTGACAAATTATTTTGCAAATCCTTGATGTAGCAATCAACTTTCAACTTCATTGATAAATATTTATGTTTACGTTTAGCAATATACTTACAAATAATTTTTTTACTATAATTAACTTAAAACAATATCTTATCCATATCTCTTGTTCTTACAATTCGTCTTTTATCTTTTTCATCTTTTCGATTGTAAACAAAAGTTTATTTGTAAATAGATCAAATATTTGTTTGTAAATACATGGTTTGTTTAAAAGCAACTCAAGTTTGAGTAAAAATCATATCGTTTGTACATTATATCTATGTTCGATAGAGAAACATTTATTTTTACATTTGACTTGAACATGTTTGTTATTATATACATATTTCTTTTAAAAAAAACAAACTAGTTTTTCAAATCAACAGATAAAATATCTATTTGCAGTAAACTTGACTTTTACGAAACGAATGAAAAACGAATTACTTAAGTATCACAAGATAATGTTAGGCGACATTGTTAAAAGAATAACAATCACATTGTTCTTGAATCTTCAATTTAAGAACAATGATTCAAGAGTCTTAATGATTTTCTGTCATAAAGATACCGTGCTCAAATGAGGAATTTATTCAACTATTTCATCTCATTCGTTTCTAAATATATCATTTTTATGATACAAAACCCACAATCTAAGTTTTAGGTGAACTTATTTATTAGATGTAAACTTATGTCATTTTCGGTGACTATAAAGAAAATTTATAAAGTCAAAATACTTTTCAAAGTTTGTACGTAGATATTGAGGGTTCATAAATGCCGTTTCACAAATTCGCCAATGTAACATCTGGTTTTCAAGTTTATGTTAAGATCATACATCGTTGTATCGAAACACAATATTTGTTATTTCAACAGAAACTATTATTAAACGTTAAATGGATCATTTTTGATTTTATTGAAGAGTTAATATATAAATTATTTTTCATATTTTATTTCCGGGTATGATTATTTGCATTTCACATTAAATTCAGTTAAAAATAATATTAATTATTCTTATGTCACTTGATCTCGGTACTAAGATATTCCGATATTTGTATATCAATATATATATGTATGTGCAAATACATATATGTGGATATATATGTATGCACATCCGGTAGGATCAGTACCGCTTTTACGTTGCCGTTGCTATCATTATTTTCGAAATTGTAGTTATCGGAAATAATTATGACATAATCCCATATTTACAAGTTCAATTACGCCCGATAAATTATTCTGATAAATTATTATTGTAACTCGAACCATAACGCTATTTCCATGTCATAAATGAAAATGTCCAATCTGAAATATCTGGACCGTGAATTATTTTGCATTCTGTATCAAAATGAACATCAAAAATTTGAACAATTAAGTGTATATGGTGTATTAAACGTAAATGTATAGTGTGTATTCATTCATCTGTATGTGTGAATTCAATTACATAATTATTTGGTTATAGTGTGGTACATGATTAATTGTGATGGATAAGATTATATGATTGAATGTGATGTGTGTGAATAATAGTGACGTATAATACTGCATTAACGATCATAACCTATTTTATATTTATAACAATTTGGTATTACGATTAGAGAATCTAAGACATGAGAAATCTTATTTTGGACATTTATTTGTGTTACAGGTACGTGGTTACAAACGCAGTTGAAAAATCGACTTCTAAATTGGTAAGATGAAAGAATCATTATGCGAAATAGATGGTAACCTGGATAAGCGGAAAACAATGGTAGTGAAAATTTGAAATGAAGTATTTGATGAACGCAATTTGGCGTCGGACTGTTCTCCCACTGTAAAGTTGCTCTTAAAGTATTCCCATATCCGCGCTCGTCGGTATGCCAATATAGTGGCCCCCTTCATCATTCCACTCTTGTCCTATAGTTCTCTCCGGACTGCCATATCAGTCGTCCAACTCATGCCGGTCGCATACCACGTGACGCACGTCATGGTATGTCTGCATATCTATGGGATAATGATTGGCACCCGCAGTCGCACACACATTAAATAGTTTATCTCGCTATTTCTCTCTATCGATTTCATTCACATTCAACTACGTAATTCGATTTCGTACCGAATACGTCACTAATAATTTATCAAATGTTTCCCAACGCTTCACTTATTTTTTAAATTCATCTAAAAATACAGCGAGTTCAAATTATTCTTACAATCAAAATAATTGTCGTGTCATTATTTTTACGCAAGTTGACTGTTATCAACTTTTGCCTTGACATCTTGATCATTTTCCAAAAGGTCCATTTCGTTGAAAACGCTGCATTTACAATTTTAATATTATCTTTTATCTAAGCTTCTTTGACGCATGAATCTCGGAAATATGAATTATGTCATATAATTAATCGAGTTTTCAGTCATCAAAATGCACTTAGAGCGCTCTTTAATTTGTTATAAAATGATGTTACGAATTTTTAGACGTGAATTGCACAAAAAGATTGACTGCTGAAATTAAATTATTTCGTAAACTTTTATTCACTTTGATTTATATCAAAAATTCACATGTCTGCCTCAATATTTTAATACTACTTAAAATGACCCAAAAATTTTGTGTGAATGAATTTTGCGTTTCATGTATCATTTAGAACCTTTGTATGTGCACCATAAAATCTGTGTAACTTCAATTTAGTATGTAAAAGACACTGCGAAACATAATTCGAAAAATTGCAAGTTTGGCCGCTTAATTGACATCGTTAAAAAGAATTGCTTCATTTAGAGGATCACATTGTTCCGTTTTATATTCAAATATAAAGAACTGTAATTTCAAATTATGTTAACTTTTTGTCGTACAGAACTGAACAAGTTTCTTTCCTGGATTACTGGAATACGAATCGTTTACTTTATAGATAAAGCATAATACAAAAATAAAAAAACCTTTTAAACAACGGTTTCCAAAAAAGCTCTCACCCAGATTATATTTGAAAATAATTCATCTCTATAAATTCCAAAATAATATCAATGTGCCTCGCAAATGTTGAAGCTGAAACGAATATACTATTGAAAGCAACTTTCTTAACTTTCTCTTATTTTTCAATTAGTAATAAATTTAGCTGATTCAATAAGATAATAAAAGTTGAACTAATTCCAGTAGAGTGCAATTAAAATCGAATTCTAAAAGCAAACTTCGCGTTATATGTATAGTCTAATGGGTAGCTACCCGTTTGGTGTTACAATATTATTAATGCGTATCTATGGATTATCTTTCAATGAGATAATCTCGAGTATGCCATTAATCAGTATGGCGGATCCGTGACGTACGTCACAGTACAATTAAATCAGAATACTAAGCCAGTCCGTTAATTGCGATAGTTGATATGCAGTTATGGTATCAAAGATATACATATGTTCACTATTACTGGTGCTAAACTTTGCGTCTGACGTTACACTCACTTAGACTACTGCCATTTGCATCATTTGTAGAATTTCGCTGAAAATGGTTCGTCTTGAACTTTTTGAGAAGAAAGATGCCGATTTTCCAGTTGAGCCCCTCGCAGCTAGAAAATATCTTCGCTTCTTTGTGCAAGAATCAGCACATATCGCTTGTTACATTTAAAAAAAGAAAGTCAGCAGCGAAATAAAAATACGAGTTCGACGGAACTCGCTACGGATAAAATAGACTCGTTGGGCGAACAACACGTTCAATCGTGACTCATCAATATTCAAATCACCGCGCGACGCAATTTACATATTTCGTGGGCGAATAAATAACAATAATTGCGCAATTTTCATTTTCTTGTTTGTACGCACCCAATGTTTAATTACTCGAAGAAATTCGACAACTTTGTACACCTTCTATTTGTCCGAAGATCATGAGCTATTCAACCGATAACAGTGTAACATAGTTTCACTAAATAATAGAACTATCATAACATCTTGCATTTATCCTGAGCATAGCGACTTTCGATTAGTCAAAAAATGTTATGAAATGATACAAATATTATTTTAATATCGCTAATAAACTTGATATATATTATTACATATAGTATATATTTATTATATATAGCATATTTTCAAAGAAAAAATGTCCAATATCATATCAGCATTAATTTTTAATATTTTATTTAAATAAATGTAATAATCCAAAATAAATAAATAGTCTAGTTTTTCACTTACATTACACTTTTTTTGTACAGTGTAAAAAAGAATTACAGAGATAAGTTTTATTAGTCTGTTATTGCAGATTCATATTCAAATGATATACTTTCGGAGGTGAAATGTAGTCGACTAATAGATCGAAATTATCATATTGTCTGCATTCATTAAATAGATTTCATCCATCAAACTGGTATGCATAGTCGAACATTGTTAAAAATGGAGATTTAAAAATAATATTTTGACGTTTCTCTCCAAATGTTTGGCTAATTACTATTTTATTTTGAAAATAATTTATTAATGGACGAGATGTAAAGCTCCTTGAACGAGCTGGACATTCCATCGAGAAAATTCATCGACATCAATCCGCTTGCAGTGATTTAATTAAATTTCCGGAATATGGATATATCCGGTACTAACTTGCACGTCCTAACATTGATTGTAGCAACGTTGTTCAATTATACCGAAAAAGAATAATCTGATTAAATAATATGCTGTAAGATAGCGTTTCTTCTTGTACAATGAATATTTCATGATAGACATCGTTGACAAATGCTGCGTAAAATTCGAGCTAGCCGGATTGGAAAGCCTGTAAATGTGTTGTTTATTCGAAGGTCCAGGAAATAAATGTCGAAGTTCGACTAAGGAGATTGAAGTTTCAGTGACTTATCAATAGCAGCAATTAATTAACTTTTCATCCTCTTGTGCTCAAGAACCGACGTTTTATAATTCAATTGACATCCGTCCCGAAAGAACCGTCCCAGTTTTCTCATTAATTAAACGCCTTTTCTGACGTAAGTCTGAATCTAAATTGCAGCGGAAATGTTCGGCTGGCTACGACGATTAAATGTCTGACCTGAAAAAATAATAAATAGCCGTACATATTTGCGGTTCATCCATATGAAATAAAGGCAGCAATAAAAGAGGAAATAAAGGCGCCAATGGATGATGAGCCTGGCGAAAGAAGAAAAAGCCGAGTATATTACCGAAGGAAAATAGACGATGAAGAAAGTGAGGATTGAACTGGCGTGCTTACGCTCCGCTTGGTCAAGTAATAAATTGAGTACGAACACTCTGAGGTAGAAGTTGAATAAAAGGTTCGCGAGCAGTTAGTGACATCAGCAAATTTCCGAAACAACGCTCCATCTTCCAATCAATTTTTTCTTCTCTTTCAAAAATTAAACTTTTTAAATCTCCGCTGTCATTCAAACCGACTATTAAAAATGCGAAATTTTTATGTTGCTGTTGGCTTAACAATATGCATTCATGCCAGATTTAAATGAAAAATTAAAAAAGTTGAGAGGTTTACAGAATTGTTTAATGCGAATTTTCAAATATTCATCATTCCCAACCTTTTTGTCATGAGAACCAAATAATGTTGAAGTTTGATATATAGAGAAATTTTATATTGAAATGGTATGATCATTTAGAAGAATAAATAAAACAAGTTGAATATTTTCAATCTTTTAACAAAATTTAAAGTTGTTAATACGGTTTATAATGCAAATAATATTTTTAGCAAAATATTTGTTTCGATAATCATTAAAATAACTTGGATTATCGATGTTTTTGAAGTTTGATGAGATTCAGAAAATATTTGCAAAGTCTAAAAATCGAAGAGTCGCTGTTTCAAGAATTTTAATCAGATGATGTGAATTGATGATCAGTGTTCGGCTAGATGTATTTTAAATCGACTTACGTAGGTTTCTTAACAAAGTATCTGAAATCATTTATAATGCAGGCAGGCGCCAGACATGGGTAAATGACAGCTGTGATCGTTACTAAATGCTACCGAGTACTCATTAAGATTTATGTGCGAATGTTTAGTAGTTTAAGTCTACACTTTCGACATTTTACAAGAACTGAAAATCGAATTTACGCAGAAATATCCAGATTAGAAATAGTTTTCTTTTCATTCAGTCATTATCTATCAGAACACCGTTTAATCGAAATAAAAAAGATCTTAACCATTTCCATTATGCATGATTGAAAACAGTTGAAAAATGTCAAATAATCAATCTGATACGTTCATTTTCATTTCTATATTTTTAAACAAATTATTGTCTTACGGAATTTTAATCTCAAGTCTATTTTAATTTTATAAATTAATAATAATCCAAAAAAGGCAATTTAAGGGATGAATGTTTGATATTTATATAACGCATGACATTTGCATGATATGAGTTTTTTTATGACCCACATCTGGTCATTTGAATCCAAGTTTTAGTGCCAGGTCAAGTTTAACATCAACATACTTTTCTACTGAGATATTCGTTATGCAAAATACCTCTAAAATTTACTTTCGCCAAATAGAAAGTTCATCATATTTGATGGTTGAATCATTTTAATTTATGACCGGTAAGCAAAGTAAGCTATGAACATTTTTACGCTTCTCAGAATATCCATCAATGAATACTTCTTTTCTTATTATATTGATATTTTTATAATAGAAATTCTGACATTTAAAAAGCCCTAAATCAAATATTTAGCATAGCTGTGACTTACTTTGAAAAGTTACGATCCATAAAAAATAAGAAAAAATATATAGTAACACATAAAAGAATAGTGAATGTAAGCTATTTGCTCATTGACAGAATTGTGGTCGGAAAACGGTAGAATCGCCAAGATCATAGAAAATTGCTAATGAGAAAAAAGTGAAGATGCTGAAGAAGAAGAAGAAGAAGAAGAAGAATAGAAACAAGAACAAGAAATGGGCGAAAAAGAAGAAGAAAAAGCGGAGTGGTAAATGTCGTTTAAATGCCGAGGGGGCTGCCCCCCACTGTCCCTGCCCCCACCGAACATTCGAACCGAGCACGCCCATCGCGAAACCCGGGAGACGGGGGAGGGGTTGGAACAAGAGCGCTTCTCGTGTATGTACGTGCGTACAGACCGAGGAAGGGAAGGCAGGAGAAGGGACTTAAAACGGAGCTTGAGTAGTTTCGTAAGCGGCAGTCAAGTCTGACCGATACGACGCCAGTACTACTGTCGCCACCATCCTGAACGCCGGCATAAGACGCTATGGACATACTGGGTATGTCCTGTTAAAACCGCATGCACTTAACCTAACTACGTACGTAAGTTCCCCGCAACACTTATTCAGGATGTGTAACGGTCTGGCAATTCGTTTACCCATATCTACCATAAACTCGCGAGTACCGATCTTTCATCAAATCCACATGGCGAACAAGGTTGTAAGATTGAAATATTTCATGTTCTTATTGTTAAAGTGTAATCATATTCTTTTTCGTTGTCAGTGCAGTGTTTGTCATTTTGAATTTATGTGAACAGTCTCTGTGACAATGGTACCAACTACGATTTCGCGCGCCAAATCTCTCGTTTTTCACTTGAAAGTGCTTCGCAGTATTTCTGTCTTTATTCACACCAAGTGGTTAGATAAGAACGCGAGTTTACTTTTGTGTGGCTTATGGAGGTTTCAGCGTCACTAATTTCATTTCGATTTCCTTTAAAACTTTTTTCAATCTTATTTCTTATTATTCTTGTGTATTTTTTTATCTCTCAAACAACAGATTTTTAATCATTGCAAGAACCTCGCTATTAAAATTTCAATTTTGTAACATTACTAAAATATTTGAAGCTTTCTGATTTTGGTGCCGCAATGTTCTTACGTACTGCAGTCAAAAGTTAATTGGTTCCAACTGCAGTAACGGTGCTGACTAAACTGAAATATCGCAAAACGATTTATATTTCCTGATTAATTAATTTACCTTTTGGTAAAGTTTAGTTTGAAAGTAATATTCTAAACGAACTTTTATTATGTTATTTAATACTATAAAATTCAATAACTACAACATTTCTTTTATATTACTATAAAATGTCTATCATAATACAATCGGAAAATATTTATATTTTTTCAACGTTTTTGTTAAACAAGTTTTTACAGTGACAATTTATTCACATGATTACACGTAGAAAAATCTTTAAATTAATTTCTTATTCTGATTATAAACGTGATTTGGACAAAATGCAGCATTGTCGAGAAACCTTCGATCGAGTTGCAGTTGAATGTTTAGTGCTCTTTTCTTTCGTGCGCTGTTCATTGCGACCTTGACACATTCCAGACGGGAAAAAAAGTAATAAAAATTATGTTCAAAAACTTGGCAAGAAAATGAATGACTTCGAAAAATAACTGCCTCATTTTCATTTCCAAATTTGTTTTAACGCGATTAAGTGGCTTTCTAAAAAATCCAAATGAAAATAAAAAAAGTACATCAATACCAAAATAAAAACATTAAAATATAAATCGACACTGAGCGTTGGTTGTCATGTAATTAAAAACTGAAAACTGACTGAAGAGCAAGCGTTAATAAGTTTCGGACACAATGACATAATTAAACACAAATTTCGTTGGGATCGTACTGTATCGATATTTCAACGAAGCCATTATAATTTTAATAGAGTTACTTCTCATCAACTAGTAATAAAATTTTATTATTCCCGCATATAGGGTTCGACAAATGCTCTTCGTGAAAATTAACTCGAACGAACGGGAATTCGAAAAATGTAAAATTTATTAAAAAACTTGCAATCGTTTATCTCGTTTAATCAAATTTTAAAAAATAATGAAAAAACTCAATTCGTTCAAATGTCGATAAATGTATTAGTATTGTTAAATATTCCATGAAAGTAAAAATTTCTTTTTATGAAATACGAGTATAATCTTTTCAAGTGAAAAAAAGAAATAAAATATTTGGGAAAATAGAAAAAACGAAAACATCACGGTTCGTTAAATACTTTTAAGAATAGAGATACAACATGAAAAGTAGAGAAGAAATTCTTTACGTAAAGAGTCTAACAGTTGGATTCTCGTGTTTGCTCTGGCAATTGTCTACAGCTCTTCTTCAAGTAGCTAAGCCATAAAATGATTTGCCACTTTCATCGGAGTATTTCCTTATATAATTTTTATTTAAAACCTTGTGCAGTTATGGATTTGTATTTATTCACATTAATAATGGGGATATTTATTTGTCATTATTATAACAAATATTAAACAAACAATAATACAACATTACACATAGAAACTAAAAATAATATCATTAAACTTAATTTGTAAAACATAGCTGGACCTTTCATATTAGAATCCATTAAAAATAAAATAATAAGTATATTCAAAAGATAACAAAGAAAATGCTGCATGTAAATATACAGGATCATTATAGCAGTGTGATATCAAAGGAACATTAATTGGAGGTATATAATAATCTTATAGTAAATATCATCGTTATCAGGGATTGCAAATTAAAAGGAGCAAAACTGATATAAAAGTTAAATAAATTGTATTAGCATAAAAGAATATTATTTTACGCAGTTTAAACAAGGCAATTAATCGCGTGTCTCGGAATGTCTCGTAAATTAAGTCAAACTTCACTTTTGATTTCGTGCAATCGATATACGCCTGTCATTCGTAATCCTATAAGACTGAAGATAAACGCAAACGAAATCAGTACAGCAAATAACGAGTAAATAACTAATTTCAATATTTAAGTATTTTTTTCAAACGAAAATCGGGAAAGAAAAATAAAATCCAAAGGAACACAATAACTTATCTTGAAAACGATTATAAATTGATTTTACACAAGATCTGTTCACGGCCAATGACACAGTTATGAAATTCGTTTTTTCCCGCAGAGATATCGAAAGCGGTCTTTGTGTGAACAGCGAAGAAACGTCTGAGTGGCAAATAATATTTGTGTATCTCCATTTTTCTCGCGCTTGCGAGCAAATTCCTACGGCACCAAATCCTACGAAAATGTACCGCGGAAGAATAGTAAAGCGTAACAATAGTTGCGTGTAGTCGGCCACTGATAAACGTTTGCGCTACTCATACTTTTCCTGTGGGATTTCCATCACAAACGCGTTCGAATTTGTGTTTATTCTCGATTTAGCGTTTTGATATCAAGAATTTTTATTGAAAATGTCTTTCAATAAACGACAATAAACTCAAAACATAGTTGTGTGGATATTTTCTCTCTTACAAAATGTACCATTCAGATTATTTTCAAAAATTCTAATTCATCTCTATTTTGATTTTTTGTCAGGATTTCAATAAATATGTTTGTGCAATTTTTGTATATTATTATTTTTTTACATTTCGCAAAAATATTTAGAATGCAATAATATTATGGAAATATCAATTTGAAGAATGTTTGATGTTACCATCTTACATTTCAAAATTTACATTAATTTTTAGTAGTCTTATTAACATATGCTTGAAATTGGCAATAATTGACGATGTAACATAATATGCGTACGAGCTTTAAATGTTAATGTGATTTGCCATTCTGTCAAATCACTTTGAATTCAACTTGAAGTTCCTAGAAAATCAATAGTTAATAAATTATGGAATTAATAATTTTTTATAAATAGTGCAGCGAATTACATTTAATTATCAGATTATGCTATTGCAGTAACGCCATATATGATGAATAAATATATGAGCTGACATTATAAAGTACATTTTGGTCGAGAGAGGCAATTATTTTTGTTTATGAACGTGAATATATCACTAAGAAACGTCAGAATATTGGCATTGAAATTCTGCTATAAAACTGGTTTTATGAATAATAGAAAAATAACAAATTGATATAAATGGTCTTTTTATTTGATTTTTTCATTTATTTGACATCCATATATTACAAATCCTTGGAATTTATGGATCACGTTTGATCTCTCCAAGGATGCTGTATCTTCATTCTGCTTTATTTTTAATTTAATATTAATTACAAATAATTTAAATAAACAATTACCATACAATTCACAACATTTTATCCATTTAATGATTCAATAACCATAACACATTATTTATAGTTTTTTAATGGAAAAAAGTTTAATCTCGTTGAATCAAATTAGCCTAGTTTGGTTTTATCTGGAATAAAAGAATCAAAGTTTCGAATCCATTTGGATATTTTGCGAACAGTAAAATTAAAAATAAGAAACGACGAGCTTTACAAATAAGAAGAAATGATGTCTTATGGTAATCTCCTGATTCAACGTTTTATGTCGAATCGAATTATCAGGTCTTTTCACAGCTTTATTTATGTTTGTCGGCAATATCTACGACACTAAATTTTATAAACGAAGTCTTAACTTCAATTTTAGCTATTCAGACGTAATTGGAAGATGAATAGCTCATAAACAGACGCAAACTTCGCAAGACCGAGCATCTGAATGAAATCGAAACCGAGTGAATCGTGTCGACGAATAGTCTAAGATTTAAAAGCGATTCAATTCTACGATTGTTACTAATGGCTCGACTAAACCTGCGCTATTAAATCAGAAAAAAAGTGAAAAGCTCGTTTAGTGAATTGGATCTTTATTCAGCTGAGAAACATATAAGAAATCTTATTTTGCGCAAGCCAAAAGGTTTTATTCTATTGTATATAACTTTTTTCCTAGATTTCAATCTCAAAGTTATTGTTTTGAAAAATAATAAATACAAAATTTAAGCTCATTCATTTTATTCGGTTTCGAACGTTATGACATAATTTTTGTGCTTAGTAATTATCGATTCGATAGTCGATAATGATCTGCATGCAGTAAATATGATATCGTGTATGAGTGATACCTTGACACTAAAACGTCAGTAAATCGGTTCAATCAATTGTTTCAATTGTTCGCGTGTTAATGATTTGTCTCTGACATGTATTGCCGTAATTAATATTCCGGTAAGACTGAAAGGTACTGATATAACGTTCCCTAAGATTTGTGATTGACATGAAGAGGTTTTGTATTGATATGATTTCTCTAAACTCGGAAATATTAGATTTGTTCACTTCAGAATAATTTACTTGTCAATTTTAAATTATACATATTCATCAAAATTGAAGTCTTCACTTCGTTATTCAAATATCATGCACAAAAATTTAATTCCCTTCCACTATTCATATTTCATATATTTCTTATTGGTTACAACTTCAAATGCATTTTAATACCATTTGTAATCATAATAATATACCGACTTTCATTTTGTTAATTTATATCAAATATATTGAAACTCCATAAATGCAACATTTTATTTACAAAAATGTAAACACCGTGTAAAAAATAAATAAATAGAATCAACTAAAGAAAATTAGGTCAGTAATTTTGTATGAATTGCGAGGCTTAATAGGTTTTTGAAAAATACATATATCTACATGATGCGGTACGAAACATATTTTCGAAACAAAAATTGCACAATTCGGAACATTTGTAAGTACAGTATCGAAGTACACAAGTTGAGATTGGAAGTGTCCAAACTAACTGAATAGATGGCGCTGATTCAGCTGTCGCGAATTTTTGCAATTGGATTGCGGCCAGCAAAGCCACGCGCATTTGGGTAATTTGAATTCAAGGGCTGCAATCGATCGGTTAGCATCGTGTTATACGTACCGGACGTAGATGAACTGTTGAGGTTTCCCTTCTGAGTAATGCGTTGCAAATAAAGTAGAGATGTGCGAGTTTGCGTGAGTCCGAGCTGCCCCAGTTCTCGTCCCTTCTTCTTGCTACGACTGCGATAAAGCCTTAAGGCTTTAGACATAGACTGTAACAAGAGCCTCGGGAGGCTGACCCGTTTTTCCTTTAATAACGCTCTATGAAAGGGACTTCCAAGAACCGGTCGCTTGTTCAAAATGTCTTTGCAAATTCATGCCGCATAGTTTGCGTATCGTATCTCTTTGGCCTAACCTTTGTGACATTAAAGACTACAAATTACACAGATCTTAAGTTTCGCACTTATAAATTGTGAAATTTCATAATCACGTCTCAAAAATGCATACAAAATATGTTTTTATTATCAACTGTTATCAAATCGTGTGGTTAATTGTTATTTATATTTTTTCTGAATATCATAGCAGGATGAATAAAAAACTGTAATACTGGTGAGAAATTTACGAGATTTTTCTTAACAATGGGAAATCATATTTTAACGACTAAAACCCTTGTTAACGCGAGAGATTGAGCTTAACGACTATCTTGATGTTACGGAGAGCAACTTTCTTTGCAAAAAAATGCGAATTATTAATCACGCACTTTTTCATCTCCAAATTAATCATTGAAAGTAGTGACTGTTGTGCCTCAAGTTCACATATTTATCATTCATTAGACAAACGCGTATTGTTGACGCGTCGCGAAACCATTTTTATAACAGAAAACAAGCATATTGTCTCATACCTCACGCTACATTTTTATTACATTAATAACATCACAGCGTAAAAGTTTATTGTGATACATCGTGCACGTGCTGAATTTTGCTGAAAATATATCAAACTTTTTCTGTTTAACGGGATATCATCGCAATATTGCAAACTTATGTCACACTTGTATAATCAAGATTTGACACGAATATTGTGGTAATGTTTTCTGCAATATTAAATTGTAATCAGCATTAAGAAAATTCCAACTAAATGATTGTAAATATATAATAATATTATATGATCATTATATGTCTCAGCTGAAATGCCAACATGATTGGAAAAAATTGTATTCGGTTGGCAAATATGATGTTATGAAAATTGCATTTTTAACAGGTTTCAATAGTTGCTGTGATGTAAAAAATCATCGCCAAAAAGTAAACAATCGTATGAAAAATATATATTCAAAAAATATTTTGAATTTTTGTTCAACAGATGACATTATTATCATATTCGGATAAAAAGTATCATTATTAACATATCACATAAACAATTGCTAGTTATCATCATGTTAAAGCATCGCGTGTTTTTTAATCACACACTAATCATTCAAGACAAGGTATCAAAATCACTGACGATAAAACCGGAAAATCTGGGAATAAAACATCTCCTTCATTCAAGATTAGCATATTTCGTTTTTCAGCACAAAGCCCGCCATTTGCGCCGAATCTGAACATTTTTCTCCGCGTTTCTTTAAACAAAAGACCCGACTCTCATGTTTTTAAATGAATTCAAACTTGGATTAGGATAATCTCGCTCAAAGGCTTGTGATTGGTCAACCATTGTGTCAAAAAAAGCAATTATTGGCCACGAAAAACTTCATAAAAAATGACACATAATTATTCATCGAAAAAATACGATTAAAAAATTATTTAAAAATAGTTTGAATTGTTGTTATTCGAAATATGTATCAACATATATGAATTTAATTATCATATCAATATTAATAATACAAAGCCTTTTATTAGAAATGGTATATTAATTAAAGACAATTTCTCACAATAAAATAAAATGAGTTCAAAAATACTCAATTTGTTTAAATGTAGATGGCATTAAATCTAGAATAAAAATAATTACTTAATTCATGCCCCTACTTAACTAATAACATTTCACTTTTCTTGTCTGAAAAAATGCGTAAGAATTGTATATATACATCAAGATATCAGATGACGAGAGAGAAACGCGTACGAGAGTAAGTTGCGGTCGTTCGAACAGATCAATACGAATGAAAATTGAACAAAAAAGACAGATCGATGAAGGGCTTGCTACACGTGTACTTAATATTCCCTGTTTGATGCTTTTTTGCGCCTGCATTCTGACACGCTAATGAGCTTTCAGCGTCATCCGTTTTATAGTATAATTAATCCTTTTATACACAGCGGTCATTAGAAGTAACATGTGTCGGTCGGACTAACAAAACACACTCTAACTCAGTTCAAGTAAATTGGTTTCTGAGGTTCATTTTAATCCTACCTCGAAATCTCAGCAAGCAAAAAAGTTATGACGCTAGATATACAATTTGTTTTGTGTTTTTGTTCAAAAATATATTACAACTTATACAACACTTATTAAATTAGGCAAAATTCCAAAAGTAGAAAGTGAAAATTAATCAGATTTGTATATTTGAAATGTTTATAATTGCATATTATTATTTGTTATAAAACTTATTTAAAATTGCAATGCTTTATTTTATTTGTATTTGTTTATTGTTCAACAATAAAACATTTCAAACTTAAGCAAATTGATAATTATATTTATATTGTTAAAACAGTTTGATTTTATCATTTAATTCATTGCTGCTTGCGATGAAAAATATACGTTAGATAAACTATTAAGTAACCGGAGACAATGTGTTTGCGTGAACTGTGTTTAATGTCACGTAACATATGTTCAAAACTAGTATAGAGTGCTAGTTGTGAATAACAAATACATTTCAGTTGTTAAAGTACATCTGACAGTTCGTATTTTCAGACTCCTCACTTCAACAGTTTTGCGTCAAGAAATGCAGATTGCTTTATCTTAACAGTCGTTCATCAATGATTCAAAAGATTACATACTACTCTCTAATAGTATAATTGAAACTGTTTTAATATGAGATATCGTCATTATTTTGGTATGATGGACTTTTTAACAAAGAAAAAACTTGAATGAAACATATTTCATTATAAACAATGGAAAATTAACAATCTATCTACATTATCAATGCTTGATATCATGAAAATATCGCTGAAACAAAAAATCATAATTCCATGGTAAAAATAATTATCAGCGCAATCACTTATTTATTTTCCGGTTGTTCGGTAAAGTCATTTAAATTGAATCGTAATCGAATCACTAATGCAACGCGATAATCCGTAATGAAAAAATGAATGCGGTAACTATGTTTGAACATAATTACATAAATATTTGATAAAGATGTAAGCGATAAATTGATATTCCAATACAAACAAGACATTTTTTCGAATCATTCATTAAATTCATATTCAGATCAGGTAATTCATTAAATTTCAAACCCTCAAATGTCCTGATCAATTATTCAAATGTAGATTTTCAGCATAACAAACAAAGGTAATTATTTATATGCGTATTCTTCTCATATATTGGTATGTAAATAATTTATCCTACTGCAGTAATATAAATTAAAAAATATTATTTGATTGAAATTGAACAATAGAAATGTACTCCAAAATGATTGAAATAAACGATTCTATCTCTGAATTACGAGGTGGCGAGTATTAAATTTTATCAGCGAAAATCTATCGGACGATGCACGTAAGAGTGCATTTTTAAACACGACAAGTTCCAGTTTATAAGATTGATGCCTCGGCCTGCGCGGTCATTCAAGTTCTCCGGACTTGAGTCGTTAAGTTCAGTGTCTGTTTGCATTAACATTATAGACAAGCAGCCAATGTTTTATGCATGAGAACAAAAACGTCCGGACAATTTGTTCTAGTTCCGTAAAACGAGGATTTTTTTCGGCTTCCCTTGGTCTTAACTGTCTCCTTCGATAAACTCGTCCTTTACTATTCCAATCGATTCGGAGCCATCCATGACAACGACACTCCTAAATGATTGAAACGTTCATCTCATGTCAACGCTGTCTTTCATTTTTTCAAATATAAAGAATGAATTTCATAATACAAATGAACCATATACGAAATCTTACGCCTGGAAATAACATAAAAAAGAAGATTCATAGTCAAAAAATAAAGCAACTAAAAATGTAAAACTTTCCTCCAATAAAATCGCATGTTTCGAGTTTATGAGAAGAAAACTAAATAAAATTAAAATGTTTCAAATGTATACTTCATATTTTCAAAGTTATAAGAAGCGCTATACTTTTAATTTGACCGAAACACCTTCTAAATATAAAATTAATATATATTGCGCTCATTTAAATCGAATCAGTGAAACGCAATCGCGTGTGAAAAGTCACATTATGCAATGTCATAAATCGCGAAGCAAAAATTTTTCTTTTCGTGACATCAATTTTGGAGGAACTCAATGCTTAAGTTCAAAACTGTCGGTGGGAAATTGTAGAATGAGTTCACAAAGCTAATTAGACGTGAGTCTTTTGAAAGTGTTTATAGTGGTTGGCATATTATGATGAGTGAACACCGTTTCTTAATGAACGTAGCCGCAAAACATATTTGAGTCAACTTGAGGTATCAAACGCCCTACGTAATTTACATTATTAATAATATCTGTCAGCATCTCATCTTTTCTCGTTCTCGTTTCTTTGTGCCCTCTTGATTGTGACATGTTTTCATCGCAACAAACAAATTCGCATCAAATTCATATATGTCATCGTACTTTTTCAGCTATTTGCAACACCAACTTTTCTATAAGCAAACTCATTATTCTACCATTCAACATTTTTTACGCCAAACTCACACAAACACGTAAATGTGTGAAGAGCATTCCTTAATGCAACGTACTTTTGATTTGTGCGTGCTTGCGAACTCTGCACTGTAATTCAAACTTTATAATTTTATAATAAATTTTATGAAAAATAGGCACGTCGTGGCGGAATGTGAATGCTCTTGGAAAATCCGAATAAAGCATAATAATGATAATTATCCACGTAATATAAATTGAGTTTGCGATTCATGAAATGGATTCTTCCTAATTAACATTTATTCTGAGTTATATCTATGAAAATTGTTGGATTTTTCCATTTAATATCGATACTTCCAGTTCTAGACTATTTTTTTATCAGAAATGTATTGTGTTAAAACATTATTTTGACAGCATTATACTTGAAAAGTTTACCTTATACTGAAAAAGGCCTAAAGAATAAATATTTGTTTAAAGAATACCCGCTATTTCTTCCTACTAAATACAGATTAATTCGATTTTTTTATTTACGAAATGTGTGGAATTGACAATTTGTTTATAAAAACAAATAAAAAAACATTACACTTTTGTTACATTTTTTTAGCAAACGTTTCGCTTCTGTCAGAAGTTTCATAAGTGGACACTTTTCGCTTTAGCGTCCAATTCGCAAATGTTTGATTGGCTTCATGCAAACCGTCGCAGTAATTAGAAAAGTTTCACAATCAAAAGTTTTCAGTGTCAATATTTTAGTCCGATTTTCGTTTTTTTCTGTTTTGACTTTTGCTTTCCTCGTATAGTCTACTTGTTTTTGTACTTATTTCAATTTTCGTTTTTGCTTTATTCTGCTTGTTTTTTGTGTTATTTTATTTGTTTGATTTTCTAAACTTTCCATTTTCGATTCAGCATAACCATTTTTATATTAATTTTGAATTCTTGTTCAGTGCAAATGATTTCGATCCACACCCTACTTATGATACTTTTTAATTAATTTATACAATTTGAATGAATTTAATTTCTCTCCGAATGTCCGTTTCATTTTAATTTCTGTATCTCTGTTTTGTTCCACTTGAAATAATATAAATTTGACGAAAATTCAATTTCCTTACACATCAAGGATATCGATAACATTTCCCTAGATTTCGATTGACTGTCCAGAACGGTAATTAGATCCAAGCTTGGTTTCATGGTGAAAAAGGAAATTAGAATATGCAAAACCGGCAGAAGTAAGAATTAGATCTCGCTCGCATATCCGTTTGTCTGTCGTTCTATTGAGAAATTCTTTTATAGAAGAATTTCATCTGCATTTTAATCAAAAAGGTCACGCAAAGATTGAAAAAAGATGCAATCGTGTTTCTAAACAAGATAATAGTTCTGAAGAAATCAAAAAGAACTACAAACCAGGTTTTCAAATTGAGTTATGTTAAAAATATCATTGACTATTTAAAACGAAACAAAATATTATTTCATTAAATGTTCTTAATACGAATTGTGAATTTGAAAGAAGATCGAAATTCTAAAAATATGACATTTTTATTAATATAAGACAGAATCATAACGTGATAAGAACGTCGAGAAGTTTATTAAACAAAACAAAGTACTCGGTACAATCGAAGCATTGGAAAAATAGCATTCTTTATTTTCGTCACTGTGTCAAATACAGCTCGTGCAATATTTTCTTTTCATTCGCTCGACCATTGTTGCCGTATTACCATTCATTTGATTCCGCCACTTTATTTTTCTGCTAATTATGAAGTTTGTGCCGCTGAACTTGCGGGGCGACACATTCGCCGGACGTTTCTCCTTAATAATTTCACTTTGCACAAATTTATGGCTTTATTCGAATGCAGCTAATGAGGTGAATTTCAAAAGAACTTTAAATTAACTTCAATTTTCATAATTGTATAATAAACCATTTTGGACTAGCAATTAATTTTTTATTTAGAATATAGTAATGATCTTACATTCATATTTCATTTTTTATATCAACTAATATCCTAAATATAATCATTAATTTACAAAAGTGCTTGTTGTATCGGAAGTAAAAAATCAATATTAAATACAAAGAATCAGAACAAAAGAAATGAAGAAATCGAAACTAAAAAGTAAATAGACAGAAATATATTAGTCTCTAGTTATTTTTTTTCAGTTTTTGTTCGTACATTATTCGGCTTATATTTAATAGAACAAAATGTAGTTGACAATAAAAATTTTGGTATTGTTGTTTTAACAAAAAAAGTTTCTATTATTCACACTTCATATTTTGGAATTCTTTGGTGCAAAAAAAGGTCAGATTATTTTTTCGTATTTAGAATACCACGTTTATAGAGAAAAAAAATTTAAAAAAAAATGAATGTAACATATTTTAAGTAAAAAAACTTATATACTTTCATTGTTCATTGAAAATTAAATAATGATAAACGATTAAAAATGAATCTTACTAAGAGTTCAATTTTTAGGTGGAATATTACCGAGTTTATCATTCTGCAAGAGATTTTTAATTTTCTGTTTAACGCTGACTCGATCTTTTGCGTTTTACGTAAAAATCCAGCCTATCAAAATTTGAAATAATTGAATAGTCCAAAAGCTTGCATGGACGTTAACGTATTTATAATCGCGTGTCTATATTTCATTTCAACGCGCGCTCCCGAGCGATTAAATTGCCATCTATTTTTTGAATTACGTGCCATAAACAAACCGGCTATATCACTTTGTACGACACATTCGAATTTAGTTATGACATAAAAAACACTTTTGACTTATTGTTATATTTATCTTTTTATTTAAAATAAATATATGGGATAAAAAAACCGATTAGTAATAATTTTTTTTTTTTTTAGAAAAACAGTAACGATACAATTTTGTTATTTACTATATATAATTTTTAGTCTTAATATAATTTATAGATATACGTTATAATATTTGGCCTTTGATATCACTACTAGCACAAATAAACACTCCCAAAAAATGTTGTTTCTACGTTAAATTGTTATTCAATTCCTTTAATTAATATCAATAAAAAGATTTAAAAGTTGTGATATAAATCACATTACATTTTCTTTTTCGATAGGAAGAGATAATTGCACATAGCTCTTTGAAATCAACTTCTCCAAGCCGATACAGATCGACGTTTCATAATGTTCGATTAAACTTAGTTCAACAACAGTTTTATGCTGGTATCAAATTCAGTAACAAATCGAATAACCGATTGTCGAAGTGCCATAACTAATATTGTTAAAGTTGAGTTGACAACCAAATAACGACACTCTGAATTCCATTGCAAGCTATCAGTCCTCTTTTGTGGAACATTTATCATGTTTTCAAACACGATTAACGCATATGTCGTAAGCGTTATAAAAATGTGCAAATTTCTTGAAAACAATTAATATTCAAATGCAAACTTGACTTCAAACTTCCAAGTCACGATCAAAACAACGAATTAATAAAATACCGATGGTTTGTAATCAATCAAACATTCTTTTTAATCACAGTTTTTCTCAACTCAACAAAGTTCGAACTTGAAATTCCGACTGATTAATATTTCTCTGAAGGCTCGTATCCTTTTATATCATTGTTTCTTATTCTAACAATTATCGATGATTCGTAATCATTCAATTATTCCTCGTGATTAGATCTTTTTCCGAGCGTCATTATATAACTTCCAAATACGTTCTTTATGAATCCATACAAATCCCGATAATAATAATTATCGAGCTGATTACCAAAAGTCAGCGTAAGTAGTTTATCACAGTTTAGTCAGACAGTAAAGCTTATTGACTCGGCTTGCCGAAACGGTTTCGTTTTATCATTATAACTTTTCGTTTCCATAAACAATCTAGCAACTCAGTATTTAGCCTAAATTTCTTTCACAGAATCGTATCACTTATTGTGTGAGACTTCGAAATTCGGAATAATTAGCGAATACTATTAAACGTGTATTACGTTCATAAATGAGAGCAGTGAGTAACAATGCGTATGAATCATTTATTTTCAATCAACTTTCTTTCTGCATAAAAGCCAAAATGAAATTGTACCAAACAATCAAACAATTTTTAAAATTAATCACGTAATGAAAAGCATCGACAATTATTGTCAATTGATGATTGTTTTAGAATAATTGTGGTCACAGAATGGCTTACATGTCAAAAATATATTTCAAATAATTGAAAAAACTTACGTATTGCAGAATTTGTACGATTCATAACAAATGATTCGACATTATTTCATTATTTCAATATTCTTTTTTTGTTGCAACTTTCTATGCACAAGACAAAAACTAATATTACAACCTTGTCTCATGAATTTATTTTTTACGCTTGATTCTCGAGGAAACTGTCGAGTAGTGCTGATGAAGTGATTTAAAAACAAATGCAACAAGGGTTGATCAAATATTGGCAGAAAAGAACTGTGTTACATTGAAAATTCAGTTTTATTGATGCTCAAGGCGTTATACGATTGTTCTCTCGACAAAAAAACAGTTCGCGGCTTTCGAGCCAGCGTAAATAAAAAAGTAGAGAGATAGATCAGAAGACCGAAAAGACAAGACCAATATTAATTTTTCTTTACCCCCAGGGCGCGCCAGATTATTTCCCCATAAAGACAAAGACAAGGATTCTTTCGAAATATTGTTTCCCTTTTATTTTCAGAAACCGCAATGGTGATTGTCGATTATTTCATAAAAAACATATTCTGCTGTTTTTCTACATTTAATAACTGAATTTTCATTTGTGCATCACATACATGTTACTATAATCAGTTCAACAATTTTTTCAAACGACAAAAATGTAACAAAGTAAAGAAAGAAACAGATAGTTAATTTGTTGTTTCAGAGTAAAAACAGAAGATTTGAAGTTGTCTATGTAAATGGCAGATATTCCGTCACGAGCTGACGAAAATGAATATGTGCTAAACAAAAGTTTGAAGATAAGCATTTAAGAAAGTAAGACAGGAACATAACGACTTATTCGAGGCGACGCGATCTTCCCACGGGTGTATACATACAGAGAATCACTCTTTTTCTCAAGATAACGATAGCGGTACTGGCGAAGTCTCTGCAAACCCATTTAATCTTTCAACAAACTAATAAAACTTTGTTCAATTCTTGGTAACCTCGACGCTGATGTTAAGCAGTAAGTACGAGGTGAACATGTCAGATAAAAAAACAAAACCCAATTTGTCATTCTTCAGTCTATAACTGTACTATTATTAGTTATTTCTTGATCAACTTTTATTAATAATGTATCTTAAATATTTCGCTATAAGCTAATCCAAATTTTATCCTATTGAAAAATACATTCTAGCTCTTATACATATACATATATATTAAAAAATCTCAAATTAAATACATTTAAATATAATAATATATTTACATATCTTTCGCCATATTCTTGATTAAAATTGACAAAGTATAAGTTTGCATCCATTATAGGATTGTTACATTAATTCGAAGTATCATCTTCTAACCGTAATAGTAGATAATATACTTTTAGAATCATAAAAGTAAAGTAGTAAGAAGCGCTTGGTAATAGTAATTAGTACATAGTTATAGAAGTGAAATTTTGCAACGAAAATCGTAAAAAAATGTTGAAATGAAGTTAATATAATAAAGTAAAGAAAAATAATGTTTTGATCTAAAAGTAATAACCCACTGCAGTTTAATCTCTGCATAGTACAAGAAGACGTCAGCAGTTCCTCATTTTGATATGCGCTCTTCAATGTCAAAACTTGCTCGTTATTCGGTTAATAAAGGCGATTCATTAAAACAACACAGAACTCTTTGGTCCCCCGGGTCGAAGTAAGATCTTTGCGAAAATTTGCCAGCTGCAAAACGAAAGAGGGTTGTGGCATCCACGGGGATTACTTAAGATAACTAGACTCATTTGAGGTCATCGAACAGACGCCGCGAGGTTATTATTAGGCCAATCCCTTCGAGGCGCAGCCGTTAACGAAGACTTTAATTAGACGGCGAAATCGAGCACACGCTGCAACTTAATAAGACACTTTGATCCGCCTATTGTTAATGTTTCAAAAAATATCGTACAATCAAATTAGATTGCACAATACCTCAATTTTTTCGGATTCAAAACACGTTTGTATTGTATTCATTAGTTACATAATTTTTATTATAACACTTTAACAATGCTATCTTACTAACAATATTACTCCTGCAAAAATATGTTGTTTATTATATTATCTTAAGTTTCTGTTTGTTTGTTTTTTTTTTTTTTCGTGTCAAGGATATTATTTTAAAATGAAGCATTGCTTCCGAAATGCAATACATTTGTATTTAAAAATGAATTCGAAATTGCGACGTGTCAGATGTTTAAATGTAGAATCGTTGTTACGTAAAAGTTAGTCTATGATGAGCGAGTGGAATTCTATAAAAGTAGAAATTGCTTCACTATTAAGGAAGTGAGCAAGTTGAAAAATAAACGTAAAATTAATTTTTAGCTAAAATTAAAAATTTGCTTTCTAGTTTTGATTGTTTTAACGGATATAAATCTTAATGTCATTTATTTTGAGGTGAAATTAAGTACAAAAATTAGTTAGGTTAATGAGTGGAAAATTAAATGAGACACAATTACGAGTTGTCGTTTGTTGTTTTTTTTAAGGTGCTGTCGGTGGTGAAGGCGGCGATGAGGACGATAAAGAGAAGGAAGAGGAGGCCGAGCGGGAACGCCAGGAGGCCATTAGGGAAGCGGAGGAGCGACGGAAGGAGAAGCACCGCAAAATGGAAGAGGAACGGGAGAAGATGCGACAAGAGATCAGGGACAAGGTCAGTACAATTTCCCTCGTAAATTATTTTCGAATTTCGTCGCTTTGCGCTATTAAATCATCTGGCGTCTTAGCACTACTTTTTTGACAACAATCTTTCGCAATAAATTTTCAGCTTAATAAACGTGTGCTGAAAAATGCCCCACGATCTGGTTTTTACCGCTGACTTTTTATCTTGCGCAATTGAAGTGCTTGGATTAATCATTAACGTGAATCTCAAAGATGTTATGAAAATAAATTTCACTTCCGTATTTCATTCAAAATTAATCCTGAAAAAATCACAGTGATAATGTGGAAAAGTCACGCTAACTTAAGATACATTAAGATCCTTATTAGACATACAGAAACTTCAAACAAATTATTTACATGATTTCAAAAATATTAAATTTATGGGATAAAATCCGATAGTCTTATTGGTTCATAAATAGTATATTGTGTATCAAGGGAGTAAAAAGAATTTTCACTCCTCGAGGGAACAAAATACGTGTTTCATTCTGTAAATACTGTATTTTAACTACACATTTGATGAAAAACTCACTTTATTCCCTTGATGCACAATATACTATTGAATTAATTTCAGTAGTTTGGACAGCACGTAAACGATTTTCATTATCAATGTTGGAAATCAACGTCGTGACACAAATCATTGATTTATCCATAAATTTTGATGGTATTTTCTCCTTTTGATTTTGAATTTTATATAAATATGATCGTAATTAAAAGCAGAAAAACACATTCAGCGTGAAATTAATTACTTAGCCCTGGCGCGTGTTTCCCAGTTCCCTTTACGATTGAAGTAGAGCGCGAGTAATTTTGATATCCTGGGTCTGCCTCTTATCAGGGATATTATAAAGTCACATTTTTCCGTAGTCTGCGTTCTTTAATCTCACAAGAGGCATCGCTCTTTTCGACTTGTTCGCCGTGTTGAAATATTAACTGCTCGTTCCGCCAGAGGAATGTTTTATAGGGGAAATTCTTCGACGTAATAATATGCCACTTGTATATGGACCCTCTCCCTCCGGTACTCTTCATTTTTCGCACGTTCGGCTGCATGGCTCCATTTTTCATTCACGACGTTTCCATTTCGATTTTTCAACCAACGTTATCGAGACTGACGTCATTGTCGTTATCTATGCAACAAAACAAAAAAAATTAAAAGAAAGGAGAAAACGTTCAAATCAGTAGATTTTTGTTCTCCGAGTCAAGTCATATGAAATCAGTTAGGCGTAAAAATATGAAAAGTATAGTTCACTGTACATATATTTTTTTCGCTTCTTATTTCAATTTTGAATGTTTTGTGGCATAATGTTTGTCAAAGAAAACAGAACTTTGTATTCATGTTTAATCAAACAAAAATACGCAACATGAATTTTATCATACAGAATGTCGATAGAAAAACAGATAAAAGTAAAATATTGTCAGGCATGAATTGAAATAATCTTCATGAAAAATTAATTAAATGTATATGTAGTTCCAAAAAAAAAAATATGTCAAATAAAACAATATATCTACAGAAGGAAACAATTGCAGTTAGAACATAATTCAGAATATCGACTCAAATTTTAAAAATACCAAAATAAAGTCAGAATTTGTAAACAAATATTCCTTCCCAAAATAATATTTGTTTGATAAATCATGATTAACATGACTTTAGTGATTAATCTGATTATTTTGTCATTTTCCCATGGATATTTATGTAAAAAATTGAAAATATGAATTTACTTCAACAGCACAAAAAAAAATTATTTGTAAACATTTAATTTACGTATAATATGAATCAGTTTCTATGAATATATTAGTTAATTAATATAAATTAATTCAAAGCGAAACATCGATGAATTTTTTAAAATTTTTGTTTATATCAATTGAAAAATGTCAGAAATTAGCACACAACTGAATTTTCATCGAAAAATAATAAACATACATTTTTTAAGAACTTATTATGTAACAACAATAATTGAAAAGTGTGAACAGTGTAAATATTATGATGTTATTAAACTTAATAATTAATAATGTTCTGTTTCAAATTTTGAATA